>NW_020769508.1:199243-213057 GCF_900518735.1 Pseudonaja textilis
AGTTGACCATGGTGAGTTGGCCATGATGAATTGGGCATTGCAAGTTGGCCATGGTGAGTTGGGCATTGCAAGTTGACCGTGGCAAGTTGGGCATTGCAAGTTGGCCATGGTGAGTTGGGCATTGCAAGTTGACCATGGCAAGTTGGCCATGGTGAGTTGAACATGGAGACTTGGCCTTGGTGAGTTGGCCTTGGTGAGTTGGCCATGATGAATTGGGCATTGCAAGTTGACCATGGAAAGTTGACCATGGAAAGTTGACCATGGCGAGTTGGCCGTGGCAAGTGGTCGTAGACCAGTGTCCGTGTGTGTGTGTTTATCCAAGATCACGTGGCTGAATTTCTTCCCCTCATTTTCTAGAGGAGCACAGAAAGAAGAGTCCGGGAGACGGCCCATCCCTAGAGCTGAGCGATTTGAGCGACGACGAATACAAGACCCCTCTTGCCACCCCTCCCAACAGCCCACCTCCTGAACCCAACCTGGCTGGAGAGGACAAAAGCAGCAAAGAATTCCCGGGTGTGGAAATCAGTGAAGAGCAACTCCAGGCGCACCTGATGAGCAAAGAAATGTACGAGACCTACACCTTGTCCTTCATGGATCTCCAGATCATGGTGGGGCGGGTGAAGGACAACTGGAAATACGCCCAAGACATCGACGTGGGCCCGACTCACGTGGTGGAGAAGTTTAACGTCCACTTACAACTGGAACGCCGGCTGATCTACACTTCTGACCCCAAGTACCCCGGAGCCGTGCTCTCGGGCCATCTGCCCGATTTGAAGATACACATCAACGAAGACAAAATCGTGGCCTTGAACAATTGTTTCGGCAGGCTAAGCACCCCTGACCGGGACACCTCGCAGGTGGGGAAAGTGGCTCCTCTGCCGAGCTTGGAACAGCGCGCCAGCCTGCACAGTTCCATGGTGAACTTAACCCAGAGCGTCATCCTGGTAGAGCAACACACCAAAGAAGTGCTGGTGGAATCCCAGCTGCTCCTGGCAGAGTTCCAGGTGAACTGCATGCAGCTGGCGGTGGAGAGCAACGGCCGCTACATCTCGGTGCTCAAGGTGTTCGGCACCAACGCTCACTTCGTGAAGCGGCCGTACGACGTCGAGGTCTCCCTCACCGTCCACGGCTTGCTCTTGGTCGACACCATGCAGACCTACGGCGCCGACTTCGACCTCTTGATGGCGTCGCACAAGAACCTGAGTTTCGACCTCCCGACGGGGAGCCTGCGTGACAGCAAAGCACAGTCCCCCGTCAATGGCCTCGGCGAGAACCTGCTCGCCGGGGACGTCGCTGAGAAGTGCACCCTGGCCTCCAAGATACTCTCCGGCGCATCGTCCTCCTCGTCGACGCGGGACGAATCCTTAATCAAGCTGGAATACCAATTTGTCACCGCCGAGTGCCCGTCCATGAACCTGGACAGCTCCCTCCAGGTGCTGACTGTCCAGATGAACAACCTGGACATCATCCTCAACCCGGAGACCATTGTCGAGCTGATCGGCTTCCTCCAGAAGTCCTTCCCCAAGGAGAAGGAGGACGGGAGCCCCCAGCCCTTGATGACCGATGCGGAAAAGACCCTCGGCGAGTGGGAGAATTTCCAGTCTACCCACTCCCAAAGCGTCGAAGTGGCCGTGGAGATCCACTGGCTGAACGTCCTCCTCCTCAGGACGGTCACCTTGGCCAACCGAGAGAAATTCGGCCGGAAAATCGCCACGGCGAGCATCGGCGGCACCAAGGTGAACGTCTCCATGGGCCGCCGGCTGGAGCTCCACGGCTCCCTGGGCTGCCTGCACCTTATGGACCTGACCCAGGACAACGTCAGGAACCAGTACGTGGTCAGCATCGGCAACACAGAGCGGTACGAGAGCCTGATCCGTGACGTGGGCGACCCCAGGCCGGCCTTCCCCCAGTTCGAGGACGCCAGCGGCCTCCCCGACGCGCTCTGCTTCACCTTCCTGGAGCAGTCCGCCGTGGAGTGCTCCCTCCTTCTCCAGATGGCCTCCCTACACTACAACCACTCCGCCAAGTTCCTGAAGGAGATCGCTTTGTCCCTGGACGAGCTGGAGGAGAATTTCCGTGGCATGCTGAAGAGCGCGGCCGACAAAGTCACCACCGTCCTGGCCACCAAGACGGCGGAGTACAGTGAGATGCTGTCCCTCTTCGACACGGCGCCCAGGTCCAGAGACCCCTTTAACCTGGAACAGGAGGAGGGGGAAGAGCAGGCCCCAGTGTACCCCAAGACAGACACCATCAAGCTGGTCTTAAACGTGAAGATCGAGTCGCCCGTGGTCTCCATCCCTCGCAAGCCGGGCAGCCCCGAACTCCTGGTTGGTCACTTAGGGCAAATATCCATCCAGAATTTCGTGACGGGCGAAGACAACCTGAGGAGCGACAGCCTGCAGGTGGAAATCAGAGACATCAAGATGTATTCGCTGAATTGCAGCCACTTGGCGGGCAAAAAGGACTCGCCGTCGGAGGCGTCCGCCCCGTTGCCTTCCCCTCCCGGCTTCGCCAGCTGCGGCTACCCGGAAGAGTCCCAGTTCACCCGCCACGATTTTTTCGAATCGTTACACAAGGGCCAAGGTAAGTTTGTGGGAAAGGCTGCCGGGGTCAGGATTCCAGCCGTCGCCCTCATTAAACCGTGATCCTCGAGCCCAGCTTCAAAAAACGTCCGAGGACTAATTAGAGGCGACATCCTGGCCCCGCCCTGTACGGAACCAATTCTGGCCTATATCCTTTACAGTTACCTGGGGACCCTGTTTCCTCCCCTCCCCCCCATCCCCTCCCAGGTGTGTCATAAACTCCCCGAATTCCCCCAGCCAATTCCAGGTCCTGGAATCCACACCCCCTTAAAGTCACTTTGGGTTGAGAAACAAACAATCCGACAAAGCGTTTCCGTTTTCAGCTTTCCACATTCTGAATAACGCCACCATCCACTTCATCCTGGAGAAGATCCCAGTGGAGCCCAGCGCGGAGCTGGCCTTCCCTCCAAGTGACGGTGTCAACATTTCAAACCTGATGAGGATCGAAGGGAAGTTTGTCAACCCTCTGCAGGTAAAAGCCACCTCCGAAATCTCGCACGTCTTTTCCACAGCTCCGTCCTCCACAGCGAGGAACGGAAGCCGCTAAGCTAAATATTTGCTCCTTGGAAAGGGATCCCAAGGAAGAACGAGAAAGACATCCCAAAGGGGCTTTTATTTTTTTCAGGAAGCAACTTGGACTTTCTTGTTGTTGTTGTTTTTTTTCTTTTGAAGACATTTTGCTTCTCATCCCAGAAGCTTCTTCCGCTCTGACGGAAGGTTGGGGAAGGGAAGGATTTATATTTCTTGCAGGCAGCTGGTCATTTGCGTCCTTTTAGAGGTCGTTGAGGCCGCTTGGAGGTTTATCTGTGTCCTCGGGGTCACCTGAGTGGTGCAAATGTTGCCTGCGATTTTTTCCTCTCTGGAAATCCATTCCTTACCGTCCTGTCAGAGCGGAAGAAGCTTCTGGGATGAGAAGTGAAATGTCTTCTTGTCGTTCTTGGTTTAATGACCCCATAATCCCTCGCAGTGGGGGCCACTGAACAGAGTCGAGTGTTTACTGGCCGGATGCCTTTCCTGTCACCAGTACGGAGTTTCCCCCGCCCAGCAGATATATTCTCAGCGTGCCCAGAGAGGGAAATATCTTGCCTCTCCCTAGAATCGAACTCGCAGCCTCCCCCGATGGCGAGGGGAGAGCGCCACTTCTAGACCGCCGTGCCACAAGTCAAGGTCTGCCTTGTATCGGAAGGTCCTTCCACCGTGGCCACCTTGTAACTGGGGTTTAGACACCCGAACGACGACAAATCGGAGATTCCATCAAAATCCATGTCCCCTTGTGCTCCTTTCCAAACCGCGCAGGTGATTTTGGCCAAGCACGTCTACGAGCAGGTGATGCAGACCTTGGACAACCTGGTGTGCAGCGAGGACCTGACCAAGCCTCCGTCCAGCTTCCCATCGCCCACTTACTCCAGCTTGGCTTCTCCTCCGTCCTCTCTCCGGAGCCTGAGTGCCGATTTCTCCTCCGGCCGCAAGGAAAACGGCTTCTTCACCCACGCGACCTATGCCCAGGCCAAAGGCCCGCCGGCGCAGGGGTCCCGCCAACCTTTCACTCAGATCCAAGCCACCTTCCACATCGCCCAGCTGCAGGTCCAGCTTAGCGGCGACCTGACCCTGGGGGCCCCGCAAGGCCTGGTCAGCTTGACCTTCCAGGATTTCGACGTGGAGTTCTCCAAGGACCACCCCCACACCCTGTCCATCCAGACCGCCTTGCGTTCTCTGCTGATGGAGGACCTCCTGGTGAAGAACCCCGATTCCCTGTACAAGAACCTCATGGTCTCCCACGGGGCCCCCAAACCTTCCAACTTGGCCCATAAGGAGTACCTCTCCCAGTCCTGCCCGCTGGTCTCCAACGTGGAGTACCCAGACATGCCTCGCTCTCTCCCCTCCCATATGGAGGAAGCCCCCAACGTTTTCCAGTTCTACCAGCGGCCCTCTTGCCTCTCCCAGCCGAAGCACCCCAAAGAGGACGAGGAGAGCTGCCCGCTGACCCCTCCGCCTTCCCCCACCGACAGAGGGCCGGCCGCGGCCTCCGGAAGGAGCAACTTCGACGACTCCTTGGTGCACATCAACGTCCTCCTGGTGGACAAGAGGCACCCGGAGTTCGCCTCGCGCCACAACCGGATCAACCGCAGCGTGGACATCGACTTCAACTGCCTGGACATCCTCGTCACCCTGCAGACTTGGGTGATGATCCTGGATTTCTTCAGCATCGGCTCCACGGCCGAGAATCACGGCGTCAAGGCGACGTCGAGCGGGGGCGTCCAGCAGACCACGAAATCGGAGTCGAACCCCTCGACGGACGATGAGGCGCCGGAGGAGTCGGTAAATTCCAAGCTGGACCTGAAGGTAGGTAGGCAGGCAGGAAGTTATCCCGCTTATTTCGAAAAAAGAGGCCTGGATCTGATTGGTCATTCTTTCCTTTTTAAAACAGGTCCACTCTCTGTCCATGGTGCTGAATAAGGCCACCAATGAACTGGCCAAAGCCAGCGTATCCAAACTCGTCACTCACATGGAGACGACAGGTGAGTCTGAATTACCCGCAAGGTATGTGCTTGTCAACTCAGTAACCCTTGGGTGGAGTGGGAGGTTTGTATCCTACCTTTCAGAGTCCTTCCCGGCCCGTAAAAAATCGCTCCCCTTTAACCACACAGCAAGTGGCTTCTCTACCCCTAAAGCATCCCGTCGAAAATTGGGCAGAATTGATGCTTAAAACGCCAGTGGAAAAGAAATGAGATTCAGATCTCTCTCTTAAATTTATCCCGCCTCCAACTTCAGAATCGCTACGTATAAATAAATAGCATTGATATTATTATTATTATTATTATATACTTTATTCATTAAACATGAAACCCAGTCAACTGAACATTTAAAAATATATGACAAATATTATTAACTGGCACTGATGGGTTGATTTGGGTTGCTGCCAGCAATAAATAATAATAATAATATAATAATAATAATAATGATAATGATAATAATAATAGTAAATTGACCCAGACAGTACACTCTTTATTAAGCACTTTTATACACCCAAGAAAAACATATACATAAATAAATAAATAAAAATAATACTGTGTTGGAGAACAGTGGCAAACTGGGGTTTTAGTCCATGAATCCCAGTTCAGCCAACCCCAGGGTGGGACCTTTTCTTCTTGCAGAAGGCGATTTGACCTTCCGGGGAAGCATCGGGAGTTTATCCTTAAGCGACCTCACCTCCCACGGAGAGCTGTACAGAGAACGCTTCACGACCAGCGGAGAAGAGGCCCTCATCTTCCATGTCCACAAGTAGGTGGTTTGAATCTCCTTTTCTGAGCTGGGTTTGTTTTTATTTCTTAAAAGTTTTGCCAGGGGTCCCATCTTGGCTAACCGACGAGGAGCGAGGGCGCGGGGAGTGAAACTGGGGTACGATATTTCCCGGTGGCTCGGGAAACTAGCAAGGGGATCTCTTGATTTTGGAGAGGTCTTGGAGGCGAATAATTACCTGCTGTTTTCTGAGCAACGGAGGCAGAGCCTAGTGAGAACAGGGCTTCCTGCCTGCCTGCCTGCCTTCTTCCCTCCCTATTTTCCTTCCTTCCCACTAAAGATCCAGGAGAAATCCTCTTGGGTTAAAAAGAAAAAAGCATGACCGAATCGTCTGATTTCGCCCCCACAAGGTACGGCCGGCCGGACGTGACCCTCCAGAGGGAGTGCGATGTGCGGGTCAGCCTGCGGATGGCTTCGGTGCAGTACATTCACACCCAGCGCTTCCAAGCGGAGGTCGTCTCCTTCATCCAGCATTTTACACAGCTGCAGGACGTCCTGGGCCGTCAGAGGGCGGCCGTGGAGGGGCAAACGGTGCGTAGCCCGAGGCTGGGTGGGCGCGGCAGGGGAAGGATACTGCAAAATCCTCATTTCCCTCCCCACCCCACTAACCTGCTTTCCAGCTCCGCTCTCCTGGGCAGGGCAACCAAAGGAGACCCAGCCGATCAGCTGGGACTCAATGGGAGGCAGAGAAGAGATATGGGGTTGGCGGGGACAGTCAGAGGTGGGGTACCGAACCACTCAAAATTTCTGCTACCGGTTCTCCAGAACTGGTCGGAGCCTGCTGAATCCCCACCTCTGGTTCAGTTTACGTTTAGATCAGTTTAATTTTAGTTCAGTTCAGTTTTTAATCCAGTTTAGTTATAAGTTTAGTTTAGGTTTAGTTTTAATTTCCTTTGAGTTGACTTTTAGTTTTAGTTCAGTTTAGTTTTATTTTTAGTTTATAGTTTCAAAGAAAAAACCCAAGGGAGTCCAGTTGCCTCTCGAAAAAGCCCCTTTGGGACAACCACGATCTGGATGTCTCTCCTTGAGGTAGCTTGGAAAGTCACCAGTGGCCTATAATTAAAACTAACTTCCTTCCTTCCTTCCTTCCTTCCTTCCTTCCTTCCTTCCTTCCTTCCTTCCTTCTTTCCTTCCTTCAGGTGAGAGACCAGGCCCAGCGAGCAGCCAGAATCCTCCTGGACATCGAAGCCGGTGCCCCCGTCCTTCTCATTCCGGAAAGCTCCAGATCCAGCCAGCTTATCGTAGCCAATCTGGGGAAACTCAAAATCAAGAACTGCTTCCTGCTGGCAGGCACTTCTGCTACGTTCTCGCTCAAAGATAAGGTGAGCCGTCCCGCCGTTCCTTCCGTTTCTCGAGAGCCTTGTGGCCGTTTAGGAAAACCGTAAAAACGACCCGCGTGTAATTTTTCTCCCGTTTTTTTTTTTTTTTTTACCTTCTTTGGAGGATTCCATTTTGCAAGCCAAGGTGTGTAAGGATCCTGTTCTATGGAAGGTATTTTACCTACCTGTCTGGGGGCAGGTGTTCCATGGTTCAAACTGAGAGCTTTCGCGGGATTCTGCGTCGGTCTTGAGTTGCTTCTGAAATGGGCAGAACCTAAAGCGATCTCCCTTAAGGCTTCCATTTTGGGTTTTTTTTGAGTTATATTTTTAGAGTTCCCAAAAAACAGAACTCTAAATTCCAAAATTTAACCTTCCTAAAAGCTGCAGAATTCAGGAAAAGAAAAAAAAAAGTAGTTTTAGAGTTTGGTTTGGTTGGTTGTGCCCGTACGGCGTGCCTTTTAATTTATTAATTTTTGGGGGGGGAGCTATAGGATAGGTCTGCAGAATGGCCTTGCTGTGAAGACTCAATTTAAAAAAACAAAACAAAACAAAAACCAAATTGCTAATTTACACACTCCCTTTTTTTAAAAATTAGGATCCCATTCTGTTTTCCCCACCGCTGGGGGCCCCAAAGCATAACGTGAAGAAAACTCCAAGTGGCGAGGAATCCAAGAAAGCCCCCCATTTCTCGGAAGGTTTGCCCACCAAAGAGTCCTCTTCGGAATCGATTGTCGGTGGTCAAAAAAGCGAGCACAAGACAGAACTCGGGGCAGATCCGGCCCCATCCTCTCCTTGGTTGTCGACGGATAGTCCTGGTAAGTGAGGGAGCTGCTACTTCGAGAGAGCCTCCTTCCTCCTCCTCTCTCTGTTGGAGGAGAGAAAGTGGTTTTCTTGCAGACGTTTCACGACCCAGCTAGGGAACAGTATCAATGACGCCCAGCCCCCCGGCTGGCTCTTTTGCAGAGGAGCAGCCCTGCCTGCTGGACTGCATCACGGTTGACCTGCAGGACATGGACATCTTCGCCGCGGAACGATACTCCCGCGAATATTCCCAGCCCGTCCCGGACGCTTCGGTGGATTTGACCTTCCCGTCTTTCGTCATCCGGCAGGCGGGAGGCAGCTTCCTCGCGGAGCCTTTCAGGCTGAAGTTGCAAGTGGAAAGAAACCTGGACAGGTGAGGTGGTGCCTTTCCCAGCATTTTCAGGTCCCCGTCTGGCCTGCTTCCGGGTTGGGGTTTCGGGGACGAGTCCAGATTGGGCGAATCCTGGCTCAAGAACAGTAATAAAATGAGATGGGCTTTGGAGTCCCAGCGGGCGATCGCTTAAACCTGCGCCGGCCGTGTGCGGCAGCAGCCAAAAAAGCCAATACGATCCTTGGTTGCATAAACAGAGGCAGAGAATCAAAATCAGCTGAGGTGTTAGCACAGCTGTCAACCCTGAAGCCTCTTTCTTTCTTTCTTTCTTTCTTTCTTTCTTTCTTTCTTTCTTTCTTTCTTTCTTTCCTTCCTTCCTTCCTTCCTTCTTTCTTTCTCTTTCTTTTTCTTTCTTTTCTTTTTCTTTCTTTCTCTCTCTCTCTCTCACACACACACACACACACACACACCCCTTCTTCTGCAGCCGGCAAGGCTTTCCTGAAGGCCTCTGCAGCCGATAGGATCGATCCAGAGCTTTGTTCTCAGCTCCAGAGGCCTTGGGGAAAGCCTTGCCGGCTGCAGAAGAAATGGGCCGGCCAGGCAGGTGTCGGGGTGTGCGAGGCCCGGCTGCACCTGTACAAAGGTAAGTAGTAGGGCAGCTCCACTACCTCCCCATCCCCACCCTGGCTTAATTTTTACCCATCCACTCTGGAGTGGGTGGGATCTTAATTCGGGCTTATACTGGGTGCAGGTGTAAAAATCACGCTAGGACTTACTTTCAGGGTAGGTTGTATTTTGGGGGGGGACGGGATACCTGTACTTCCATTGAGTTGTCGGATGATGGTTGTGCCACAAAGGTGGTCTGTTTTTGTTTGTCCCCGTCCCGTCCCCCCGTCCCCCGCATCCAGGGAGATCAGCCACGCCGTGCCGGATATCTCTGTCCACGGCACTGTCTCTTCAGTCCACTGTTCTCTGGATCTGAGTAAATACAAGCTCGTTCGGGGTCTCTTGGAGAACAATTTGGGGGAACCCGTGGAGGAGTTCATACGGCCTTACGACTTGCAGGACCCTCGAATACATGTGAGATGGTGTTTCGTTTCGGTTTTGGTTTGTCTTTGTTTTAATTGCGCGTCAAGCTTCTTCTTAATTCCAGTTCAAAACTTAAGAATGAAAATATCAGCGGTGTGATTTGGGGTTCGGGGTGCCGAAAGATTAAATCAGAAACAATCCTAAAAAGAGGCTGAAAAGTTTCAGGGTCCCTGCTGTGATATGTCATTATTATATTGTGGAAAGCATTAAAAAAAAAAATTAATTACAGTTCAGCCCCCAGTGAAAGGAAGCAGCCAGTCCCTGTGTTAGTTCTTCATTTATTTCCTTTTTTCCTCCCTCCTTCTCTTCTTCGTCCCTTTCTTCTTCCCTCCATCTATATTTCTTCCCTCCCTCCCCTTCTCTTCTTCCTCTTCTCCTTCTCTCCTCCCTCTCCTTTCTTTTCTCCTTTCTCCCCCCCTCCCTTTCTTCTTCCCCCATCTATACTTCCTCTCTCTCCCTTCTCCTTTTCCTTCTCTCCTCTCCTCTTCTCCCTTCCCTCCCCTCCTTCCTTTTCTCCTTTCTCCCCCGCCTCCCTTCCTTCATCCCTCTGTCTGTACTTTCCTTCCTCCCTTCTTCCCTCCCCCTTCTCTTCTTCCTCCTCCTTTCCCTCCCTCTTTCCTTCAGCTCCTCTTTTGCCTTCTCTCCTCCCTTGTATAAAACCTGCAAAAGAAAACTTGAGGGGTACATAATGTGTCAGCTGGACTTTGGGGTTGGAATTGCTTCCCAGTTCAGAATTCAGCAAAGCTGGTAAACACCGGCACAAAAGTGTTATGTTCAAGAGTTGAGCGTTTTTCCTTCTTCCAGACGGTGCTGAGTGGCGAGGTTTACACCTGCCTGTCCTTCCTCATTGACATGGTCAACGTGAGTCTGGAACTGACCAGCCCTCAGCTCCAGCAAAGCTCCCTGGCCAGGTATGGTGGATCCCTCTCACGGATCTTAGCACAGCTCGGCTTTCGGGGGAGGAACCTGCTGCAGCCCTACTACACGGGGGAACACTGTAGTAATCGGACTAGGGCTTGGGGTAATGCAAGAAAGGCAAATATAAACTTTTCCAAAATAAAATGAAATAAATGCAGGAAATTACATTGAACAGCACTGCGAGAGTTAGGTTTTCGGCAGCCTGATGGCACGAGGGAAAAAATGTCCCTTAAGATAATTAATGAAGATAATTATTAAAATTGTTAAATAATAAGATTAATCAAATTAATCTGGATAAATATATGTATATGTGTGTGTATGTGTGTATATATATGTATGTATGTATGGTATTCAGATATGTATGGTACATGTATGGTATTAAGAAAACAAATTGTGTGTGTGTGTGTATGTATGTATGTATGTGTGTGTGTGTGTATATATATATGTATATGTATCATTATATGTATACGTATATATATTATATGTATATATACGCTCACAAACACAATACAGAAGCCTGATGATGGTAGATGAGATTCTGCCGAAATATTGCTACAACTTTAAAAGCACAACTACAATGACGTGGGAAAATACCCGAACACACACACACATACATATATATTCTCTCTCCTTCCTCTCATCTCTTGTCTCTCCCTCCCTCTCTCTCTCTCTCTTTCCCCCCTCCCTCCTTCAAATTGGTTTAGGTTTGACTTTAAAAAATCCAAGCTGCTCTTTGAGAGTTTCTCCAATCAAACGCGATCCATCAACCTGGTCTCCCATTCCATGATGGCCTTCGACACGCGATACGGAGGGCAGAGGGCCTCTGCGGGAACGCCCAACGTCTTCAACTGCATTTTCCAGCCTTCAAAGAACAACCATTCTCAAGGGGCAATCCAGATTGAGTTGCATTACAGGTGAAAGGAAGCTTCCGGTCCCCAGGAGGTAGAGAAAGAAGGAAGGGAGAAGAACGAAAGGAAGGAAGGGAGAAGGAAAAAAGGATATGGAAGAAGAGAGGGAAGAAAGGAAGGAGAAAGGGGAGGGACAGGAGGAGGAAAAGAAGGAAGGAAAGGAAAAGAGAGGGAAGGAAGGAAGGAAACTGCCTCATTACCGTTTGCGCTAACCAGCCGCTTCCTTTCCTCCCTTCCAGGTCGACCAAGGACTCCTCCTCCTTCACGGTGGTCCTGAACAACCTCCGCGTCTTCCTGATCTTTGATTGGCTGGTGCTGGTCCACGACTTCCTCCAAACCCCCAGCGACCCCAAGAGGCCCTCCCCGCCGCCTCCTGCCCGCCAGCGCAGCCTGGGGGCCGAAACGGCGGCCGTCATCCCCAAAGCCGTCAAGTGCGGAATAGTCACCAAGCGTTCTTCGCTCCAGATCTCCACGGAGAAACAGCTGGAGGTCAAGGTCAACGTAACCGGTAAGGGGGGGGAGGGGGTTCCCACCGGGGAAACCTGGTTGGCTTAATCGTGGCTTGTGGAACAAAACGAAGCTCGGCGAAGGTGCCGAAGGCCACACCTGGGGCAAACTATCCCCTGGATTTGGCTTGGTCTGTGAACCCCAGCTAATTATTTGCAAAGCGACCTATTCGAGTCGGTCGGTTGAAATGGTCCAGGGTCTCCTGCTTGAGCAGGGGGCTGGACTAGAAGGCCTCCAAGGTCTCTTCCGGCTCTATCCTCTTCTATTCAAGATCTATGGGCGGGGGGTGGCCTCCTCCTCCTCTTCCCAGTTCTTCCACCCTGCCACCTGCAACCCTTCCATTCCCCTCCTGCAGATACGGAATTCGTGGTGGTCGAAGACATGACCTGCTCCGACACCAATGCCGTCATTCTGAAGGGGACGACGGTCCTGACGTACAAGCCCAAAGTGGTCGACCATCCTTTCTCCGGCAGCCTGTCGGGCATCGAGGTGAGAACGCTAGGTTGCCACCCGGGTTGCCCCTCCCTCCTTCCAGTCCCCCCTCCAGGCAAGGTAGCCTCCCAAGGGGGTCTACAGGTCGAATTCTGCTCTTCCAGGTTTTCTCCTGCCGCCTGGGCAACGAGCAGGAAACGGCGCTCTCCATCCTGGATCCGGCCTTCATCCAGCTTGAGCTGGTGGGGAATTCTTCCTACCCAAACGGATCGGGTCTCTTGGATGCTTTCAACGGGGGAGACTTCCCTCCCCTTCTAGAGGTGAGGTCCCTCCCCACCCCCCGAAAGTGTTCCCGCCTTGGAAATAAGTGAAAAGAGAAATTAGGGGGGAAAAAAGAGGTTGAGAGTTCGGGAAAAAGCGCAGAGAAGAGCAAATTACTAGGATGATTAAAGGCCCGGAGACAAAAACATCGGAAGAATGGTGGCAGAATTTGGGTTTGGCCGGGTGTAGAGAAGAGAAGGATTTAGGGGGGGACACGATAGCAGCCTCCCAGGATTTGGGGGGCTGCCCCCAAGAAGAGGGAGGGGTCCACTTATTCTCTCCAAAGGACAAGAAATAAGGGATGGAAACTAGTCGAGGAAAGAAACAACCTGGAATTAAGGAGGAATTTCCTGACAGGGAGGACAATTAACCAGTGGAACAGCTGGCCACCAGAAGTGGTGGGTTGCTCCATCCCTGGAGGCTTTTAAGAAGAGATGGGACAATCACTTCTCTGGAACGGTCGAGGGGTTGGATTAGAAGACCTCCGAGGGACCTTCCAGCTCTATTCTGATTGATTGATAGATTGATTCCTATTCTCTAGGGTTTCCTACCTCAGCAAGGGGTGGGACTAGAAGACCTCCAAGTTCCCGTCCCCCCAGCTCATTGATTGATTGGAAGAGTCAGGCTTTTCCCAGCCGTGTGGAATATCCCTTTGCGCATCCAATTTGGGGAGGGGGGGGTCTTTTTTTCCTTCTCACAGCTGCTATTTCCCCCCTCCATCCCAGATCCAGCTGCAAACCCTCGACATCCGCCTCTCTTACAACGACATCCAGCTCTTTCTGGCCATCGCCAAGTCCATCTCCAAGCAGACCAGCGGGGTGTTGCCCAGCCCTCCGGCCGCAGAGCCTCCGTCCCCTTCCGGCTCCTCTGGCCTCAGCGAGAATCCGGGAGCGACCACCGAACGGACGGAGGCAGCGAAACGGGCCCTGGATCCGGTCCTTGGTAGGAACGTCGGTTTCAAACGGAGGCTCCCTCCCTCCCTCCCTCCCTCCCTCTGGCCTCGCGTCCCCCGCGCCGTGCTGCTCGGCCGGAGCCCAAATTTCGGACCATCGGCGTCGTTCGTTGGAATGTGGCCACTTGACTTACGACGGCAGCTGAGCCCCAAATCAGTGCGGCTAAGCCAGACAGCGAGAAATTAGTTTTGTCCCGTTTTATGACTTTCTCTTGCCACAGCCGTACGGGAATCGGCAGTTAAGTGAACCTCCTCCTTCCTCTTCCTCTTTTTTCTCTTCCTCTTCTTCTTCTTTTTCATCTTTTCCTTCTCCTCCTCCTCCTTCTTCTCCTCTTCCTCTTTTCCCTCTTCCTC
>NW_020769508.1:213067-223692 GCF_900518735.1 Pseudonaja textilis
TCCTCTTCCTCTTTCTCCTCCTCCTCCTTCTTCTCCTCTTCCTCTTTCTCCTCCTCCTCCTTTCCTCCTCCTCCTCCTCCTCTTTCTCCTCCTCCTTCTCCTCTTTCTCATCCTTCTCTTTCTCCTCCTCCTCCTCCTCCTCCTCCTCCTCCTCCTCCTCCTCCTCCTCCTCCTCTTTCCCCTCCTTCTTCTTTCAGGCTCCATCATCATCGTAAGTCGAGGACAAAGAATTGGCAGAGTTCTCCATTTATTTATTTTTATTTTTTTTAAAAGTAGAAACTTCCTGGAAAGCAAAATCGCAGCGAACGGAATCAAACCCTTGAATTTGTGACCTGTGTTTTCCTTCCAGAAGTGCAGCTGGCCCGCCTGCAGGAACTGGGATTCAGCCTGGACGACTGTCGGAAGGCTCTGCTGGATTGCCAAGGTGTGTTACTTGTGTAGAAGTGTTGTTATAACCAAAGCCAAAAACAAAAACCCTGCACAATCGTCTCCGACCAGAATAAATCGCTGAAACGATGGTTTGTTAACCGGGATGATAATTCTTGCAGCCTTTCTTTGCTGGGTTCTACTTAACGACTAGACACAGTCCTCAACTTAAAGACCACAAGGGAGGTTGTGCTTGTTTTGGAAGTCCTTGAAGTTGCAACTGTTCCATTTAGTGACCATTCAAAGTTACAATGACACTGGGGGGAAAAAGGGACTTGCGGGGCCGTTTTTCACACTTATAAACGCTCGTAACCAATCTCTCACTTAATGAAGAGACGTTTTGGGGGGCCGTCGTAAGTCGAGGACCCCCTGGTTTTTTAAAACAAGCCCTACTAAACTGTCTTTCGGCCTCCTTCATCACTCTTATCGGTCAGGTCAGCTGAAGAAAGCCGCCAGCTGGCTCTTCAAGAACGCCGAGCCTCTGAAGCGCTCCGGGTTCGAGTCTTGCAGCACGGACGGGCAGAGCTCCAGGGCTCTTCGGCTGGTCTCCGGGGTGGAAGTCAAAGCTGAAAACATCTGCATTTGTTTCATTGACGACTGCATGGACTGCGACGTTCCTTTGGCGGAGCTGACCTTTTCCCGTAAGTGTTTGTGAAATGCTAGGCTCGGAAGGGACCCTGGAGGTCTTCTAGCCCAACCCCACCTACTCAGGCAGGGAAAAAAAAACCGATACCATACCAGACAAAGGGCTGTCCGGTCTCTTCTTAACAAACCTGCCCCGATTAATGGATATTTCAGGAAAGCTCAAAAACTTATTTTTCAGCCCAGAAGAGGGACTTTCGACCACAAAGGTAGTGAGGAATCTTTGTTTGACCGGAGTCACTTTTACCTTTTAAACTTTCCATTTTATTCTTTCCTAGAGATTCGAACTTTCAGCACTGACGGATCCTCCTTTCCTTACAGGTTTGAATTTCCTCCAGCATTTGAGGGCCAGCCCGGAAGGCTACGCTCACTTCACGCTCTCCGGAGACTATTACAACCGGGAACTTTCCGGTAAGGCTCGGCCGCTAGCGAAACAAGCCGGTCCTCGACTTAACAGCCGTTCACGTTGAGTGACCGTTTGGAGTTTAAAAAAAAGAAACGGCCCCGAGGCCACTTATTAGCAACCCGTGACTAACAACGGCAAAGATCCGCTTAACAACGGGGGCCGGAAAGTTCACTCAGCCGCTGCCCGGCTTGGCAACCAGAACGCCATTGCTTCCTTTCCCGGGGCTGAGGGGAAAGTGGCTGGCCCAAAGGCACGTCGAAGGGCGGGACTAGAACTCCCCGCCGCCCGGTTTCTGAGCCCTGGGCTCTGCGTAGCACCCTGAGGGCCTCTCTTCCTTTCTCTTCTTCCCCGAGGCTGGGAGCCCTTCGTTGAGCCTTGGCCCTGCTCCGTCTTTTGGCAACGGCAGCCAGCCAGCCGCCTCCACCCGTCTCGGCTGAAGCTGGAAGTCAAGGCGAAGCACCGCCTGGATGTCAACATCACCTCCAGGTTAATCGGTAGGTGGTTGTGGCCAGGAGGCCTCCTGTCCTGTCGCAGGTGGAAGAACGGCGTAAAGCTGCGGTCCCGGCTGTGTGGAAGGGGGCCTCCCTCCCTCCTTCCTTCCTTCTCTCCTTCTTCTTCTCCTCCTTCCTTTTTCCCTTCCTTCCCATCTTCCATTCCTTCCCTCCCTCCCTTCCTTTCTTTCTTCCTTTCCTCTCTCCCTGCCTTTCCTTCTTCCTTCCTTCCCTCCTTCCTTGCTTTTCTCTCCCCCTCCTCCTCCCTTTCTTACCTCCTTGCTTCCTTCTTCTCCTCCTCCTTTCCTTCCTTCCTCCTTCCCTTCCTCCTTTCTTCCCTCCCTCCTTCCTTCCTTCCCCCTTCCTTTCCTCCCTCTCTCCCTTTCTTCCCTCCCTCCTTCCTTTCCTCCTTCCCTCCCTTCCTCTCTTCCTTCTTTCCTTCCTTTCCTCCCTCCCTCCCTTTCCTTCCTTCCTTCTTTTCATCTCTCCTTTTCTTCCTTCCCTCCCTTTCTGCCCTCCCTCCTTTCCTCCCTCCCTCCCTCCCTCCCTCTCTTCTTTCCTTCCTTTCCTCCCTCCCTTTCCTTCCTTCTTTTCGTCCCTCCCTCCTTCCCTCCCTTCCTTTCCTCCCTCCTTCCTTCCCTCCTCCCTCCCTTTCCTCCCTCTCTTTCTTCCTTCCCTCCCTCCCTCCATTCATGGCTCTCTGTCTGTCTCCTTTCCCAGAGCAATATGCCAGCACCAAGCAGTCCTGGATGGCCGATTACTGCAGTCAGGAGAAAGAAACGACGGAGGTGGAATCCGAGGACTGGGTGGGCTCCTCGGTGGACCCGCCTTCCTTCAGGCAAGGTGTGGACCCCCCACCCGCACAGCCTTGATGCCTGCAGCACGGATATGGCCCCCTTAACCAGCCTGCAAGGCATTCTGTCGGATGCTTAAGACCACCCCCCCCCCCCACCTACCCACCCCATTCTACAAATGCCGTTCCCTCCCCTCCCCGGCCAATCCCTCCCTAAAAGAGTCCCGAGGGCCTTTTCTCAATGCCGCCGTCACTAAACGAACGGTTGTATCTTGGGGAACTGCCCGGGATGCCCGAAGGACGAGGCGCCTTTCTGAGTGGCCCTTTTTATTTTCCCCTCTCCCCCCTTTTTGGGTCTCGCCTCTTCATCCGGGTTCGGTTCCCCAACTCGGATCCGTAGAACTACAAGCCCCAGTCGGGAGTCGCACGCAGTTTTCAAGGCTGGGAATTGTAGTCCCAAGTGGACCCAGCCTGGCGAAAGCCGTCCGAAGGAACCTATTCCCACCCACCACCCACTTGTGACCGTTGGGCTGACCTCTGTCTTGCCTTCTGACCTGCCTTTTTTCCCCCTTTTTCTCGCTAACGTTGTCTTTCCTGTCTGCCAGGCCTCCCACTTGCCTCCCTTAGAACTAGGAGCACAGCCAGTCTGACTAACCTAGAACACCAGATGTATGCTAGAGGTATCGTATCCCCAAATTCCAGGTGCTTTCTCCTCTTTTTCCTTGCTTTTCTGACGCTTGGTTTCCCCACAGATATTTTAATTTTATATGTATATATATATATATATAAACGAACACAATACAGAAGCCTGATGATGGCAGATGAGATTCTGCCGAGACGTTGCTACAACTTCAAAAGCACAACTAGAATGACGTGGGAAAAAACCCAAACAAAGCTGAATGCCATACATATAAATACCCACAAAAACTTAAGAAAACATGTGTGTGTGTGTGTGTGTGTGTGGATAGATAGATAGATAGATAGATAGATAGATAGATAGTTCGTAGATTTTCACGGGTACAGGAGATTACAGCACAAGATCCAGGATATCTCCACAACAAAACTCACAAGGCCATCACACAGCCCATTATACCAACATCAACACCATCAACCAATCAAGAGGCAGCAGCCCAGCACACCAGCCCCCACCACCAGTATTTATAGAGAGACGGCAGCTCCGATCACACACACTGCTTGCACTGGCACGAAGCCGAAAGCACCAGCCTGAGGATGGCGATTGGGATCTCGCCGAAATGTCGCCAAGATACTCTTAATCTTACACGGGAAAAGACCCGAACACACCTAGACCTACATATATATATATATACATTCCCGTTCTTGATTCAGATTCAGTGGCAATTTTTGAGACTTTGTGGAACCTTCCACTCCCAAAATTCCTCAGCCAGCATGAAGAGAACAATTGGTTTTAAAAAAATTGATTGATTGATTGATAGCAGTCAGAACAAATGAACCAGTGGGACGACTTGTCGTGGTTGCTTCATCATTGGAGGTTTTTGAGAAGAGACTGGGCAGCCACCTGCCTGAAATGGTTGCCTGAGCAAGGGGTTGGACTAGAAGACCTTCGAGGTCCCTTCCAGCTTTATTCTGATTGACTGAAATGGTCTAGGGTCTCCTGGCTGAGCAGAGGGTTGGTCTAGAAGACCTCCGAGGTCCCTTCCAACTCTGTCATTCTGAGGAATTCTGGGAGTTGGAAGTCAAAAATACTAACCCGAAAACTTAATTGGTGTCAATGTTTTCCTAGTAAAATGCACCAGATATTTATTTATTTTTTCACAAAAAAATATTTCTTGATCAGATTAGCTATTTCAGGAAGCTTGGCCCAGATATAGATCCTGGGTTTCACATGCTGGGTTTGGTTTGTGTTATATGCGTTTCTCCCTTTCATCTTCGTCTTCGTCTTCCTCCTTTCTTTTCCCTTCCCTCTTCCTCCTTTCCTTTCCTTTCCTTTCCTTTCCTTCTCTCTTTCCCCTTCCTTCTCTCTTTCCCTTCCCTCTTCCTCCTTTCCTTTCCCTCCCTTTTTCCTTCCCTCCTTTCCAATTATCTGGGGGGGGGGGGGGAATTCTCAAATGGGAGTGGGGCCACTCGCCCCAGGCATTGAGACTGGGGAAGGTGCCTGCTTGTTCCAAAAAAACACCGCCCCGCCCCCGTCCCTCCCCACGGGGAAGACCCTTCCTGACCCGGTTAAAAGAGTCTAAGCCTCGTAAGCGAGGCCCAGCTCTGCACTCCGCTGCCTCGTTCACTTGTTCATTCTTCCTTTTCTTGCCTTCCTTCCTTTCGCAGCTGAAATGAAGGCCCCGAAGAGGAGGCAGCCCTTTGTGGCTTTCGCCCTGCGGAATCACACCGGTTGCACCCTCTGGTTTGCCACGATGACCACCACCCCAACTCGGTAAGGAAGCTGGGGGGGGGGGGCAGAGAGGGACTTCCGGCCGGCCCTTTGATGGCGCCCGAGGTTTCTCGGACCGCACAGGCAATCCTCAACTTACAACCACAACGGAGCCCCGAGGATTTCTGTCGTCCAGGGAGACAAGCGTGAAGTCAGCTTTGCCCAGTTCTTGCTTTCTGGCCACTGTCGTGAAGGGAATCCCTGCAAGTCGATACATTAGCCGGTCGTTAAGCGAACCCAGCCTTCCCCCATGGACTTCACTTGTCGGAAGGTCGCAAAAGAGACTCGCTAGATGCCGTGACCGTCATCTAAATACGAATCGGTGCCCAAGTGTCTGAATTTTGATCCCGTGGGCCAGGGGCTTGCTAACAATGGTCGCAAGTGTGAAAAAAACGGCGGCCCTCTCGGTCACTTTTTTTTCCAACTTCTAAACGGCCGCTAAGCGAACGGTTGTCAGTCAAGGACTTCCCGCATTCATCTTACAAATCACTCCAGCGTATCCAACACACTTTCCCTCCCTCCCTCCCTCCTGTTTTCTCCCCCCACCCCCCAATCACAACAACCCTGTGAAGCGGACTTGAGATAAAGGAGAGTAAACTGGCCCCAAAGTCCATCCATCCGTCCCCCACAAAGCTGGCTTCCCTAGCGAAGGCAGGACTCGAACTCAGGATCCCGGTTCTTTGCTTTCCAGCGCGGCCCTCCTGCACAGCGGGAGCCCTCCGGTCCTGCCCGAGGAAAAGGAGACGTTTCTGGACGAAGCCCATAAAGTCAGCGAGTGGCGGGAAGTCCTCGCGGGGGAAGAGATCCCTTTCGCCTTCGAAGCCAAGGGGAAACTGAGGCACAGGTGAGATAGGGGAGATCGGGGGAAGCCAGCGTCTTTCTCACCTTTTTCTGAACATCTGTTAGATTGCCAGGGTTAGTTTAGCACCGAAGGAGGAATTTTATATTTATCATTTATCCTCTTAAGATTCTTCTCATCAGTTGGGTATATTTGGTAGCCTCTCTCTGCATCCGTGTATAATATATAATCTCCTAAACCAACAGCAGTAATCATACCACACCTTGTGCATATTGTATAAAGGCTAATCCTTACACAGGTAATCCTCGAATTTACGACTCCGGTTGAGCCCAAGATTGTTGTTGTTTTTTTAAAGTGATTCTTAAGGCAAAACTAGATTTTTTTAAAAAAAGAGTCTTAAGACAAAACTAGATTTAAAAGAAAAGATTCTTAAGGCAAAACTAGATTGAAAAAAAGATTCTTAAGGCAAAACTAGATTTAAAAGAAAAGATTCTTAAGGCAAAACTAGATTGAAAAAAAAAAGATTCTTAAGGCAAAACTAGATTGAAAAAAGAAAAGATTCTTAAGGCAGAACTAGATTTTTTAAAGAAATGATTATTAAAGCAAAACTAGATGTTCTTTTTAAAGAATGCTAGGTCGCCAAGTGAGAAATTTGTAAAGTGAATTTTGCCCTCCATTTTACGGCTTTCCTCACCACATTTGCTAAGTGAGTCCCTGCGCTTATTAAGTTAATAACACGGTCGTTAAGTGAATCTGGCTTCCCCATATGGACGTTGGGTGACCCGGGATGCTGCAACCATCAGAAATAATTATGAGCCAGTTGCTGAGTGTCCGAGTTGCAGTCACGTGACCCTGTGGCCATAAGCGTGAAAAATGGTCATAACTCGTTTCAGTGCCGTCGTAACTTCGAATAGTCACTATACGAACCGTTGTAAATCAAGGACCACCTGTATTCTTATTAAATCTCACTTTATTACAACATTTTGTACTTGGTTAAACATTTGATTCGGGGTTGTAATGTGGAAAAGATGTAAGGATTATTATTATTATTATTATTATTTTCCTCATTTGGGATGTAAATTTGGGCCAGTCTCTCTCCTGAACGTCGTTCCATCGGTCTCCACATAAATTGATTTATTTTTTTTTAAAAAAAAATACCCCTCCAGGCATACCCATGACCTGAGAATTCACCAGCTGCAAGTGAGAGTCAACGGCTGGGAGGCCGTCAACCCTGTGTCCGTTGACAAAGTGGGGATATTTTTCCGGTATGCAGCTCCAGATAAAAGCAATTCTTCCTCAACTGTAAGTTCAGGCTGGAATTCTTTTATTCTTTTCAAGAAAAAAAAAAGAGCAGTTTATGTTTAACAATAAAAACACACACACACACAGATGCATTCAACTTTCTTTTTCTTGCTCTTTACGTAGGTCGGCAGCCCCATTAGTAGGACCAACATCATCCATCCACAGGTTTACGTAAGTTGGATTTCCTTCCCTCCATCCTTCCGTTTCTCATTTAGCCCTGCTTGTGTTCAACTTTGTGGTTTGTTTAAACCACCATGCCTTTCACAAACCAGGTGTAGGAGAAAGAGCGGCAGAACCCGCGGGCGGGGTCCAAAGAGGGACTGTCCGAGAATCCTTACATAGCCGCAAGCAAACTATAAGTCCAACTTCCCCTGGATTCCAGCTACCCTTACCTGATTCCAAGCCAGCGGTCTCCAAACTTGAAGACTTGTGGGCTTCAACTCCCAGAATTCTCCAGCCAGCATAGCTGAGCGTCCCTTGGGCACCCATAGAGCAAGACAAAATCAGTCGTGGGACTGATTTTGGGTCGTTGTTTTTAAAATCTATATTCCAAACATGTTTCAGCCAGCACTGAGTGAAAGAGGGAGAGAATGAGGTTTATGAAACCATCCCATCCAACACCACATTCACTCTGGCTGGATACACAATGCAAACTCTCCCCTCGTTGGAGACACCACAGTATTTAATACACCTTCAGGCACAAACATTTCCTCATTAAAAAAAAAAAAATATGGCATCTTACTAAGGGAAACCATTGTGATGTAAAAGCCTGTGCAGGTGGCTGCAGAATTGGCCTGCGTTCGTGCCCACCCTGCCCGCAAGTCGATTCCATTTCCATCTTTCTTTAAATACATATATTTCTGTACATTTTTGCAGTTTTCTTCGTTGCCTCCAGTTCGAGTGGTGTTCGCTGTGACCATGGAAGGCAGCGCCAGGAAGGTGATCACGGTTCGTTCAGCTCTGATTGTGAAAAACAAACTTGAAACGCCAATGGAACTGCG
Source organism: Pseudonaja textilis (assembly GCF_900518735.1). Next base: position 221,332 of record NW_020769508.1, read on the forward strand.
GCTGGACAGTCCTTCAGCGCCGGACAGTAAGTGCTTCGGAGTTTCAGAAGCCACGAAACAGCCGGGTTTTTGTTTTCTTTTTTCAATTAAAATGGAGCTAGAAGAGACCCCGGAGGTCCTCTAGTCCGGCCCCTTGCTCAAGCAGGAGACCTTATATCATTCCAGACAAATGGCTGTCCGGTTCTCTTCTGGAAAACCTTCCAGGGATGGAGCAACCACAACTTCTGGTGGCAAGCTGTCCCACGGGTTAATTGTCCTCTCTGTCCGAAAATTGTTCTTTAATTCTAGGTTTGCTTCTCCCCTCATCCGTTGCTTCTTGTCCTGCCTTCAGGGGCTTTGGAGAATAGCTTGACTCCCTCCCTCTTCTTGGGGGCAGCCCCTCAAATCCTGGAAGGCTGCTATCATATCCCCCACCCCTTAATCCTTCTTTTTTTCTAGACTGGGCAAACTCAGGTCCTGCAACTGTTGTTTAAATCTTCCAGCATCTTAGTTGCTCTTCTCTGTCCTTTTTCCAAAGTCTCGATCTCTTTTTTTATTGTAAGGGGGGGGCGACCAAAACTGGATCTTTTATGTGACGACTTCCTAAAATGAGGAGGGGGCCAAGAGATACGTGTGGCCAGTCATTTTAGCCAGAGAGGGAGGGGAAAAGCCCCCTGTGTTAGGGATGAATTTGAGAATCGCCCGCAAACCAAGCTGCTCTTACAGATCTCTAATCACGTCGGGCAATGAAACGTTGGGAAGAAAAAGAAAATTAAAAAAAACAGAAACAACAACCCAGCCAGCTGAGTGGAGACCTCAGAAATAATACGTGCTCTTTCCTACCTGCGTGCAGAACCTGTCCTGCTCCCCGCGGTGATGCCAGGGGACTCTTTCGCCATCCCCTTGCACCTGACTTCCTGGCGCCTCCAGGCCAGGCCGAAAGGCACCGGCGTCTTTTTCTGCAAATCTCCCATCCACTGGACGAATGTCCAGAAGACTTTGGAGGTCAGCAGCAGCGAGAGGGAGTGTCACTCCATGGAGCTGGACCACAGCCGGTTCTTCAGGTGAGTCGACGGTCCAGGTGAGGCCATTCTTTCATTGAGCCAATTCTCCCGGTGAGTCGGTTCTTCGGGTGAGGTCGTGGCCTGGAGTCTAGGGAAGGCTCTGTCGCCGGCTCTGCATCGGAGGCGGAGATGGGGCCGCGGCCGTCCGACAGTTATCAGCTGCCTTCGGAGTCGGAGATCAGTGGGGAAGAAGAACAGCTGGAGCCTGTTCCCAGTGTGCGCATGCACAGAGCTGCCAGAAGAAGGAAAACAGCTAGGGAACAAGGGTCGACTCGGGAGTAAAGCCACAGGTGGACAGCAAATGGCCAAAGGGGAGTGGGGTTTTGCAGGAGTCCATTCATTCATTCTGTTCCCGAATTCTTGCCAAGCGTTATCTGCTACAGCTCGGCGTCTGAAAGATATCGGCCCGGCAACACTCCAAGCCTGATAAAAGGTCCGTAGCTGTGAACTCTCTTGAAAGACCGTTGGCCAGGACTTTGCTGGAGAGAAATTCCCTGTACACTAAATAAAAGGGGTTTTATTGGGACAAGGAGTTGGTTTCGGGCTGTTTCGGGCTCCCTCACTTTCGGTCGTAACTCTAGGACATGGATAGTTCGTAAGAGCCTCCCAAAAGACACACACACACACACACACACACCTCTCTTTAAACTGCCTCCCGTTGTCTCCCCCACCTCACCCCTTTGTAGGTTTTGTGTGGCTATCAAGAAAGAGAATTATCCAGACTACATGCCTTCCAGCATCTTCTCGGACAGCGCCAAGCAGATTTTCCGCCAGCCGGGACACACCGTTTATCTCCTGCCCACCGTGGTGCTGTGCAACTTGCTCCCTTGCGAGCTGGAGTTCTACGTCAAGGGTGCCCCGATCAACGGGACCCTGAAACCCAGGAAGGAAGCCGTCCTGCACACTGCCGACACCTCGCAGAACGTCGAACTCGGTAAGGGCAAAGCGCCGCTTTTGCAAACTCCCTCCGGGTCGCCGGTTCCAATCCGGCTAGCCGCTGATGATGCCCGTCTGCAAATCGATCCGGTCACGTTGGTCTCCCAAAATCTTTAATTTGCCTTAAGAATCTTTTTTTTAATCTAATTTTGCCTTAAGAAGTGAGTCTAATTTTGTTTCAATAATTTTTTAAAAAAATAATTTTGCCTTTCTTTCAAGAATCTTATTTTTCCTTTCAGAAGTGAGTCTAATTTTGCCTTTAGAAATGAGTCTAATTTTGTCTTAATCAGTTTTTTAAAATCTAATTTTGCTTTAAGAATCCTTTCTTTCAAGAATCTAATTTTGCCTTTAGAAGTGAGTCTAATTTTGCCTTTAGAAGTGA
>NW_020769508.1:280843-297203 GCF_900518735.1 Pseudonaja textilis
AAGGAAGGAAGGAAGGAAAATGGATGGATAGAAAATTTACTATAGATAATGGGAGAGAGAGAAAGAGAGAAAGATGGGAGAGAGGAAGAAGGAAGGAAGGATGGATGGAAAGTAGATACTGTAAATGATAGAAGAAATATGATAGAGGAAGATAGAGAGAAAAAGAAAGGAAAGAAGGAAGGAAAGAAAAGACATGGTGTACAATGCAAAGAAAGCAAATTTAAAGACGCATCTCTCAATTTTCCTTCGCACCAATGATAAATTCTAAACGTGCCTCTTGCTCTATATTTCTGGCATCCTTTTATATGTTTTCTGTCATCTGTCTTTTTTTCCCCCTCTTCCAATCCCCCAAACTATATATATATATATCGTAATTTTCCAGTTTCCTGCAAAGCCAGCAGAGAAAAGCTTTCGTCTCGCTCTCCGTGTGGAGAGGCTGTGATTGTTAACGTCCCTCCATCTTGCTTCTCCCAGGTTACTACCAAGACATCACCAGTAAGATCGCGAAGGAGAGCGAGGCCGTGGTGGTCGTGGTTGGGTGAGTGACGATTGACACGCTCATCCCTGGTAAACGGTGGTGCTCAGGGGTCGGGACGAAGCTGGCCTCTAGGGGGAGTCCCCGACTTACGGCAGTTCGTTTAGTGACCACAAAGGGGGATCGTGTGACCCCGTCATAAATGGGAGTCCGTGGCTGAGTGCCTGAATTTTGATCATGTGACCCTGGGGGAAACGCTGCGACGGTCGTAAGTGTGAAAAATGGTCCTACGTCACCTTTTGGGGGGTGCTGTCATAAGTTCGAACAGTCACTAAATGAACTGTTGTAAGTCAAAAGGTACCTGTACCCAACAAAGTGACATCATCAGTGCTGGAAGGTGAGGGGGAGGAGGAGGAGGAGGAAGAGGAGGAGGAGGAGGAGAAGGAGGAGGACTATGGGGTCTCTGTGCTTGGTGGTTTTCTTGCAGACATTTCCTGACCCAACTAGGTAACATCTTCAGTGCTAGAAAGGATTGGGGTTTGCAGGAAGGAGGAGGAGGAGGAGGAGGACTGTGGCATTCTTCATGACCCATGGAACATCCTCAGTGCTGCAAGGAAGTGGGGTTTGTGGAGAAGAGGAAGAGGAGGAAAGAGGAGAAGAGAGAAGGAGGAGAAGAAAGAAGGAGAAGGACAGAGAGAAAAAGGAGAGAGAGAGAAGGAGGAGGAGACAGAAGGAGAAGGACAGAGAGAAAAAGGAGAGAAGGAGAAGGAGAGAGAGAAAAAGAAGAGAGAGGAGAAAGAGAAGGAGAAAGAGAGAGAAGGAGGAAAACTGTGGGGTCCTCGGTGCCGAGCTTGGACGATTTCTCCAAGACGTTTCATCACCCAACTAGGGAACATCCTCAGTGCTAAGAGGGAGGGAGGTTTTCTCTCTGTTCATCCACCTCCCCATGACATCTGCGGGGGGAACCCCCAAACTCGGGGCGCACCAAAGTGTGCGTGTGTCCCTCCCCGCCCTCCCGGTCTCCAGTTCGACCCTCGGGTCCAAATCCTTCCCCCCTCCCACCCCCGTAACGCCTCGCCTGCTGTCTTTCCAGCTACCGCCTCTCCCCGGAGCACCCCTTCCCCACTCAGTGGCAGGACTGTCTCACCGCCACCGTGCACTTCCTGAAACACGCCAAAGCGCACGGCGTGGACCCTACACAGGTCGTCATCGGCGGGGACAGCGCGGGGGGCAACTTCGCCACCGTCATCACCCAAGAAATCCTCCGACGTCCGGACCTCCCCAAACTCTGCGCTCAGGTCCTCATCTACCCGGGTCTCCAAGCTCTGGACTTCAACCTCCCGTCGTACCAGCAGAACGCGGCCATGCCGATCCTCTTCCAGGACAGTGTGGTCTTCTACGGGCTCAAGTTCCTCTTGAAGGATTCCTCGTTGGCCGACGATATCTTGAAAGGTTGCCATGTGCCAGATGGGCTGAGGCAGAAGTACGCAAAGTGGCTCAGTTTGGACAACCTCCCCGAGCGATTTAAACGCCGGGAGTACCAGAGACGCCCGTTGGGACAATTCAAACCGGAGGTCCACGACCAAGTGCCCAATCTCCTGCATGCCACCTTTTCGTCCCTCTTGGTCGAAGACGAGGCCTTGAGACGCTTCCCGGAGACGTTTATCGCCAGCTGCGAGTACGACGTGCTGCGGGATGACGCGTTGCTGTACAAGAAGCGGTTGGAGGACAATGGGGTGAAGGTCTCGTGGTTCCACGCCGAGCAAGGCTTTCACGGCATCATCAACCTCTGCTATATGAATTTCGTCCGGTTTCCGGACGGCGTGGACATATTGGAGAAAGTGGCTGAGTTTATCCGGGGTTTGTGAGACGCCCGGGAGGTTTCGGCGCTTTGCTTTAAAAAAGGTCAAGGAGTCGTGGACTTGCGACGGTTCGTTGAGTGACCGTTTGAAGTTACAGTTCTCTCTCACTCCTTCTCTCTTCCCATTTCTCTCTCTTTCTCCTCTCTCTCTTTCTTTCCCTCTTTCTATTTCTCTCTCCTTCTCTCCCTTTTTCTATTTCTCTCTTTTTCTCTCCCTCTCTCCCCCCTCTCCTCTCTCTCCCTCTTTCGCTCTCTCTCCTCTCTTTTTCTCCTTCTCTCTCTCCCTCTGTTTCTCTCTCTCTTTCTTCCCTTTCTGTTTTTCTCTCTCTCTGCTTTTCTTTTTCTCCTTCTCTCTCTCTTTCTCTCACTCCTCTTTCCCACTCTCCTTCTCTCCTTCTTTCTATTTCTCTCTCTCTCCTTCTCTCTCTTTCTCCTCTCTCTCCTTCTCTCCCTCTTTCTATTTCTCTCTCTCCTTCTCTATCTCTCCTTTTCTCTGTTTTTCCCTCCCTCTCTCTTTCTCCTCTCTCTTTTTCTCTCTCTCCTTCTCTCCCTCTCTCCCCCCCTCTCCTTCTCTCTCCTCCCTTCTTTCTATTTCACTCTCTCACTCTCTCTCCTCTCTGTCTCTCCCTCTTTTTTTCCTCCCATTTATGATGGTCGCTGTGTCCCACGGTCACCTGCTCCGCTTTTGCGTCCTTTGGACCAGCAAAGTCGACTGGGTGTGTGTGTGTGTGTGTGTGTGTGAGGGTGAGCCGGATCCACTTAACAACCGGCGTGACTCGCTTAACAAATGAAGCAACTCGCTTAACCAAACACGGCAAGAAAAGTCGCAAAAAGGAACGAGCAAAGCTCAAATTGTCAAACGTCTCCCTTAGCAGCCACATCCCTTCTGGGCTCCATTTGGGTTGCAAGTCAAGGACTCTCTTGCCGAACCCGTCTTCCTGTCGTGGATTGACCGTTTCAGCTGTCCGCCATCAGGGGGCAGTCAATAACAAAGTATCCTCTCCACTGCTTATCCAGCGGATGACTAAGGCCAGGAGCATCCCTTGGAGACTGGCTGTGCCACATTTCTGTCCCGTGTGGCTTCCGTCCTCCTCCTCCTCCTCCTTATTTCGAAAGCCAAGGTTTACTTTAGATAAGAGACTTATTAACCCTGTCACCCAGATTATATATATATGTATGTGCGTGTGCGTGTGTGTGTGTGTGTGTGTGTGAGAGAGAGAGAGAGACTTTGGCTGTGGAGCGGGTTTATCAATATCACTTAACTTGGTTACTGATTAGCTCACCGGCAGATGCCTGAATCATTCCACAAACAAACTGAGTTAAATTGGATTTAGATGTTTAGACTAAGCACTGGAAAAATGCAGTTTGTTGGGGGTGCTCTTGCTGTTTCTAATACACACACACACACACACACACACACACACACATATATACATACATACATAATCTCTATCTCTCTATATCTACCTATCTATCTATATCATCTCTCTCCCTCCCTCTCTCTCTCTCTGTTTCTATCTATATCTGTCTGTCTACCTGTCTACCGATTTACATCTGTCTGTCTGTCTGTCTGTCTATCTATCTATCTATCTATCTATCTATCTATCTATCTATCTATCTTTCTATCTATCTATCTATCTCCATATCTCAATCTATCTCTATCTATCTCTATGTCTGTCTGTCTGTCTGTCTGTCTGTCTGTCTATCTATCTCTATCTATCTATCTATCATCTATCATCTATCATGTATCATCGATCTCTATCTCTGTCTCTCTCTGTCTATTTTATCTATCTTATCTATCTGTCTGTCTGTCTGTCTGTCTGTCTATCATCTATCTCTATCTATCTGTCTGTCTGTCTGTCTGTCTATCATCTATCTATCTATCTATCTATCTATCTATCTGTCTGTCTGTCTGTCTGTCTCTCTATCTCTCTATCTATCTCCATCTCTCTCTCTCTATCTATCTATCTATCTATCTATCTATCTTCTTTCTATCTATCTATCTATCTATCTATCTATCTATCTATCATCTATCTATCTATCTATCTATCTATCTATCTATCTCCATATCTCTGTCTCTGTCTGTCTGTCTGTCCCCATAGCTCTATCTATACGCTGCTCCCTGTTGCAATTGGGTCTGGCAAGATTTGGCCGCCAGGAAAATACCCTGAACATTTCGGGAAAGAGCGAGGGATTCGTCGTCTTCTTGGAACCGTCACCTTCAGAGGTTTCGCTCCGGAGGTGACTCAGAGGTGAAGGGACCATCGATCCCACACCGTGTCATCATCACCACCACCGGAGCTAAAAGGACGGCTGGTTGGGAACGCGTGACTCAACCCTGAAGCTCTCCGAGTCTCCCAACAAACCTTGTTAAAAGGAAGGAGCCCCAAAGTGTCCTCTGGCTGGCTTCAGCCCCACCCTGGCCGAGGGGCTGGTGCGGGCGGGGCGGGGGATGCGTCAAGAGGGGGGGGGGGGGGATATTAATGGGCTGGGAGGCTGAACCAGCAGCTCCTGGAAGGCGGGAACTGCCTTATAGGGAGGAGGAGGAAGGACCCGTATTGAACCAGCGGAAGAAAAGCTTGGAGGTACAATCGATCCATTAGAATAGAACAAGGAGGGGCCATCAGTGGTCTTCTAGCCCAACCCAAACCCCCCCCCCCCCAGCAGGAGACCTTAGACCATTAGAGTCCACCAATCAATCCAACTAGAGCTGGAAGGGACCTTGGAGGTCTTCTAGCCTAACCCCACCACCACCCCCACCGCTCAATTTCATTCCAAACAAGTTGCTTTTCCACCCTTCTCTTTAAAACGGGGGGAGTAGAGAGAGCCCACCACTTTCTCACTTACCGACCAGAGCCGTGGAGCCCCCGGGTGTCAGTAAAACACAGCGTTAAATAAGTTTTGTCCCGTTTTGCAACCTTGTTTGCTGCCGCCATTCCGCGGATCCTTGCGGTTGTCAAATTAGCCCCACGGTCGTTCCGCGAATCCCCGTTGACTGCGCTCGTCGGTTCGGTCGCAAAAGGGGATCCCGTCATGCACACACACACACACACACACACACACGAGAGACGCTGCAACCATCGTAACTACAAGTCCTTCGTCAAGCGTGTGGGTTTTACTCCCGCAGCCAGGAAGGTTCTGCGACAGCCCTTATTGTTTGAAAAATGATCCTCGTTTACTTCTCTCGTGCCATCGTAACTTCGAACCGTCACTAAATGAACTATTGGGGACTACCTGTATGATTTCTAGCAGGGGAAAAAAAAAACAAAAACCTGGGATTCCAACCCTTTAAGGCAAGGAAAAAATAAACGAGGCAGCCAGCAAGAATTCAAGACTCCACTTGCCTTAAAGCCACCCACAGCTTGGCTTTATTTGACGATTCAAAATCAAAATATTCATTTTATTCCGCGGGAAAACCCTTTGAGCGCTTCACTCGCCCATTTGGGTAGTAAGCAGGAGGTTTGTGGCGAGGCTTAGACTACCTTGGAGTGACAGCAGGTAAACGGGGGGCCAGGTGGGGAGGGCGGGGTCTCCGTGCATTTCTGAATGCAAAAGATACCAATAAAACGGGAGTTTTCGAAGGTCGAAATCCCTTCACGAAACAATACATGCGGGCTGAGGCTTATTTATTTTTCTTCCTGCAAATCGGCGCATTTTAGGATCCACGTTAGATTAATCCTACGCTCAGATTTGCAGAAACAAATATCGCCCAAAATGTGTTGGTTTTCCTCTCACTACTCCCCTCCCACTCACTGCCTGGGTGGATTTTTTTGCGCTGATATAGTCGAGACCCCTGTGTCAATCATTTTTCTGACGTACAGGTAATCCTCGGCTTACGACCTCAATGGAGCCCAACATTTGTATTGTATTTTCTATTTTCCATTCTATTCTGTATTGTATTGTGCTGTATTTTATTGTATTCTATTCTATTTTCTATATTCTATATTCTGCATTCTATATTCTATATTATTTTCTACATTCTGCATTCTATATTCTTATTCTATTTTCTATATTCTGCATTCTATATTCTGTTCCATTCCATTCTATTCCATTCCATATTCTATATTCTTATTCTATTCTATTTCCTATATTCTGCATTCTATATTCTATTCTATTTTCTGCATTCTATATTCTTATTCTATTCTATTTTCTATATTCTGCATTCTATATTCTTATTCTATCTTCTATATTCTGTATTCTGAATTCTATATTCTATTCCATTCTATATTCCATTCCATATTCCATATTCTTATTCTATTCTATTCCATTCTATATTCTTATTTCTATTCTATTCTATTCTATTCTATTCTATTCTATTCTATTCTATTCTATTCTATTCTATTCTATTCCTGTATTCTATTCCTGTATTTGGCATTCGGTATTCTACTCCGTTCCTTTCCTAGACACCCCGCTTTCCAACGGAGGGCATTTCCTTGAGGCCGGAAGGGTCTCTGTCTCTTCCACGAACCGGCAACTTCCGAGGAGGTTGTGCGAACGAGGACCCAACCCGGTGAACCGAAGAGTAGACCCATCCGAGGCCGCCAGAAACCCTGATCTAGAACGAACTTGGAGTGCTGGTCTGGGCAGGCTTATGTAACCCAATGTTCTTGGCCGCCTTGCCAAGAATTTGCTGGCTAGCAAACCTCAGAGCCATGCGCTCCCACGCATGATTAAATCTACCGCCGGATAGGAAGTGATTCATACGGCTTTCCCAGTACTCTTGCCCTTGAGTAATTCAAGTTCCTGCCTCAATAATTTCTCTCTCTCTTTCTCTCTTTCGTCCACTCAACTCCGTGACTCAGTTTCTTCGCTCCGGTCAAGGCGGAGGGTCGGTTTTGGTTTTTTTTGTCTATATTCTGGGGGCTTCTTTTTAGACCGTCCGGAAACCGAAACAAAACAGGTGCTGATTAACAAGCACTAATGCACCGTTTCTGTGAAAGGGAGAAATTCAGCAAGCAACGTAGGGAGTGTTTGTGTGTGTGTGTACGTGTGTGTGTGTGTGTACCCACTTTTTCGGTCTTGCGTAGGGAAGAGAGGCATCGAATCCAGGCCCTTCTATCCGGCGTCATTGGATAGAAGTAGAGATGGGAGCCCGCTAATCAACCAATGAGCTGGAAGGGACCTGGGAGGTCTTCTAGTCTAACCCCCTGGCTCAAGCGGGAGACCCCGTATCAATCAATCGGTCAGAACAGAGTTGCAAGGGACCTTGGAGGTCTTCTAGACCAACCCCTGATCCATAAGAAAGTTGGAAGGGACATTGGAGGTCTTCTAGTCCAGAGCGGGCAGCCCCGTGGCCCAAAAGAACGGGGAGAATTGGCCGCCGCCGTTGTTCCTCTCTGTTGTATCTCTAAAGTAGCGTTTCTCAAACGGTTGGAAAGGAGACAATATTCTAAAAATAATAATAATTTGTATTCTTGGAAACCAGCAAAGAACATCCAGCTTGAATGTTGTTTTTCCGAGCCTCTTTGAATCAAGTTAATTCCCTGAAATCTGTCGTCAGCAGGACCATCTCGGCGGGTCGATGGGTCCACAGGTTCTGTTTGCACGTAAACTGGAGCAAATAATCTGGATTTTTATTTACTTTTTTTGGGGGTAGTGGTGGTGTTAAGTCCACATTCGTCCCGGCTTGCGCATAACTCTGTGGAACAATTTGTTCAAGGTGGCAACAGAAATTGTAAAATTCCTGGAACTGGGAGGAGGGGGGGAATATAACCCATCATGCACTTCCACTGAAACATATATGGGATTCCCTTACCTAGTTTGGAATTTCACACCCGAACAACTTAAGATGAACTCCATGTCCTTCCTATACTATGGTTAATGCAATGATACATGTAAAATAAAACAAATCTATCTATAAATCATTGGATTAAAGCCCATGGATTAAAGATCTGGTTGCATTCACCGCTGATGAGCAGATCACCCGTTAGACATTTGCATAAATAAGTATAATAAAACACGGGATTGATTTATCCAGAATATCGGGCATTCAAATAAGCGATAAGACCTACAAGTGTATTTAAAAAACATACGTTGACTCAAAAGAATATTTGCATTAGATAAGTGAATAGTGCAAAATGCAATGAGGAACGTATTCCAACCAGGTGCCGCTTCCAGCAGCGGCGCCTCATGAGCAGATGAACAGAACCGGAAGGGACCCTGGAGGTCACCTAGTCCAGCCCCCCTTCCCTGCCCAAGCAGGAGACCTACACCGTTTCTGACAGACGGGCGTCCAGTCTCTTCTTGAAAGCTTCCAAGGGATGAAGATCCCAAACCACTTCCAAAGGCTTGCGTTGATGCGAATCCTACTCGTTTCTGGCCCCTTTGCAAACTACACCAGGGCGAGAGAGGCCCAGCCGCCTTTTCGAGCCCTGCTAAAAACTGAGATTGCGCCGCGGCTCGAATAAGCTGGCTTGTGGTGTGTTGTGTCTCCATCAGTATGCACGGGGGCGCTCACCAAGGAAGCCTTCAATGGCTTTGGACCCATTGAAAACAGCAGCAAGCCAAGCGGGAGATATTGTTAAAGGCTGACAGCGCATCGAAGCAACAGGGTGTGTTTGTGCATCCATGTGTGTGCGTCTTTGTGTGTCAAAAGCCCCACTGTGCGGCATCCAAAACGGCCAAGAGTTTGGCAGGCAGTTTGAACATTTTCTGGGCAACCGGAGAGAAGAAAAGCCGAGGAAATACAGATACGGATTAAACACAGTTGGAAGGGACCTTGTAGGTCATCTAGTCCAACCCTCCCCACCCAAGCAAGAGACCCTACACCATTTCTCAGCTCGGCCAAGCTGCAAGCAAGACGGGTTCCTAACTTCCTAGCAGAACAATTCGCCAGTGGAACAGCTTCCCACCAGAAATTGTGAATGTTCCATCCCTGGAAGGCTTTCAAGAAGAAATCGGACAATCCTTTGTCTCAAATGAGTTTAGGGTTTCCTCCTGCCTGGACTGGACTAGAAGACCTCCAAGGTCCCTTCCAATTCTGTTATTCTATACCATTTCAGACAAATGGTTCTCCAGCCTTTTTCTTAAAAACCTCCCGTTTTGGAGCACCCACAATTTCTAGTGGCAAGCAGTTCCACCGGTGAATTTGTTCTCCCTCTTAATTCCAGGAGTTGCTTTTCTCCTTGATGTGTTTCCATCCATTTTTGGGCTTCAGGGGGTTTGGAAAAATAAATTGACCCCCCCCTTCTTTGGGGCAGCCCCTCAAATGCTGGAAGGATGCTATCATGTACCCCCTAATTCTTCATTTTTTTAAAAAAAAAAAGACTAGCCAAACCCAAATCCTGCAACCGTTCTTCGTGTGTTTGGATCTCCTCTTAGTTGCCCTTCTGTGCAATTTTCCCCAAGTCTCAACCTCTTTTGTTGTAACATTGGGGGCGGCCGGGGGGTCGCAACATTCCCGGCGTGGCCTTACTAAGGCTTTACAAAGCGTTATTGCTACCACTGCACGTTGTTTTGGGTCCGTTGGCGATGCGCAGTTTGCGGAGTCCCTTGATTTGTGGCACCTATTCATTCCACGCTTTTGTTCTGAGGGACGCAGCCCAAACCCGTGAACAGTTTTGGGGGGAAATGTGCCTGGAATGAAAAGAGACGGGTTGTTTCTTTGGCGATCTGCAATTCTCTGCATCCTGTCGAATTAAAGGGAACTAATTATGCCTATAAAAGCAAAGGTTACCCACCTAAATTTTAACGCTGGGAAGGTTCTACATTGGCTGATGCTTTCCAGGTTTGTCCAAATAGGGGAAACGTTGTGAATTCAGGAGCCGGTGAGGGGGGAAAAAAATAAGAATTGATTCTCTCTATTTTGGTTTTCTGCCTGCTTGCTAAGGAAAAAAAAACCCTTTTCAGGAATCAAATAAATATCCCTTCCATATTTTCAAGGTCTTTTTCTGGAAGGTCGAATTACTCCCTGAACATTTTAGCCTGGGATATTCTTGGCTGTTTTGGGTCCAGCCAAACCTAAGTGGCTTAGAATACAACAGAATAACAGAGTTGGAAGGGACCCTGGAGGTCTTCTAGTCCAACCCCCTGGTTGATAAGGGAGTCAGAAGGGACCCTGGAGGTCTTCTAGTCCAACCCCCTGGTTGATAAGGGAGTCAGAAGGGACCCTGGAAGTCTTCTAGTCCAGCCCACTGCTCGATAAGAGAGTCAGAAGGGACCTTGGAGGTCTTCTAGTCCAGCCCTCTGCTCAAATAACTCACTTAACCAATGTCTCATTTAATAGCAGGAATGTGGGGCTCCACTCTGCTCATACGTCAACCAGCCTGTTGTTTGTGCAGTATTATTATTATTATTATTATTATTATTATTATTATTATTATTATTATTAATTTGGTTATTAATTATAAAGCAATAAAAATAAATTAAAAACAGAACACTCCCCCTCATGATTAGAAAATTTTAATTTGTGCAACGAGTGCATCATCCAAATACCCCTTTTAAGTTACTTATATAAGAATGAGTCAGAGAGCCGATTTGCCAAACTCCTCTGCTGTGTCAACATATTGATTTGAATCATTCAATACACTTAACTTGGTCGCAAAATTAACTCCAAACTAGCAAAGCAGGAGCTCGTTTTAAGGTTTAAAGTTTTCCAATTGATAAAGCAGGTTTTTTTCCTCAAAAAGTTGTTTTATTTTTAATCTTTTACATCACTTTTAGTGAACAGTGTTTCCAGGTTTGTACATTTCCATACAAATATGACTATAATTACATATCTATTTTGCATATTCAATTTCTTATCATAACATTACATTTTCCATTTTCTATCAATTTTTAAAAATATTCTTATATTTTGACTTTTATTTTATCCAATTCTTATTCATATAACTTATTCTATTTTTCTTTAGTTGTCCTCTTATCTTCTTTATATAATATCTTAAAATTCTTTATTTCTTGTTCCGTATTTACTATATTCTTATGCTTTTTCCTATCATATTTGCCATTTCATCACATAGCAGCTTCATAAAGACAATCCTCCACGTACAACCACGACGGAGCTCAACGTTTCTGTGGCGGAGCGAACGTGAATATTTTTTTGCCTCATTTGACATTTCCGGCCACCGTTGTTAAGTGAATCACTGCAGTTGAGCAGTCAGCAACCCGGTCGTTAAATGAATCTGGTCAGAAGGTCGCAAAAGGCCAGGACCATCATAACTCCAAGTCAGTTGCCAAGCACGTGACCGTGGGGAGGGCTGCAACGGTCGTAAGTGTGAAAAACGGTCCTGAGTCCCATTTTTCAGCACTGTCGTAACGTCAACGGTCACTAAATGAACTGTCGTAAGTGGGGGATTATCTGTAGCAGGGTGGGAAACCTTAGATGTTTGACTGAATCTGGAGTCTTGAGACGAAGCGGCTCTCAAAAGGTCTGGGGATCCCTTCCAGCTCTATTCTAATCAATAAAATCAATCGATCGATTGAAATGATCTAGGTCTAGCGTTTCTTGCTTGAGCGGAGCATTGGATCAGGAGAGAAGTCAATGGGGAAGCCGGATTCGCTTAACTACGGGGCTACTCATTTAAGGACCGCGGCAAACCACGTCGTCAAAACGGGTCCCCCCCTAAAAAAAAGCTGGCTTCCCAAATCTCTCCCTCTCAGCCACAGAAATTGGGAGTGGGGGGCAGGTTAAACCAGGTTTCCAAACGGGGTGAAGAACCCAGAATGTCTCCGGGGTTGGGCTAGATGACCTCTGAGGTTCCTTTCCAGCCCCCCCCCTCGGGGGGGGGATGGCTGTGCTTTGTTTCAAAAGGGCTCGCTTCCCAAACAACCCCACCTCGGTCCGGCATCGCCGCTTTAAGAGGGCGGGGCCGGGCGGCTTTCTTCCCACCCCCCCACCCGTCGCCACGCCTCCCACGAGACCCCGCCCAACGCTATAAAAGCGCCCTCTCGCTCGGGCCGGGGCTCAGAGTGACGTCGCCGCTGACCCGGCCGGTCCGTTTTGGCGAGGGGAGCTCGCGGGCGCCCTCTAGGTGAGTCAAGGGGAAGGGGCGGGCGCAGAGCGGGGGAGGGCATTGCGGAGGAGCGGGGGGGGGGGGGGGGGCTCCCCCCCTTTGGGGGGGTTCCCCGCCCCGGGGGATGGGGGGGGGGGGGGCAAGGGGGGGGGGGGAGGGAAGGCAGGGTTGCCCCCCCCCCCCCCCCCCCCCCGGGGGGGGGGGGGGGGGGGGCTGCTGGCCTTCTTCTCGCCCTCCCCCCTTTTGCACGAGACACCCCGGGTGCCTCTTGCGCGGCTCTTCCTTCCCTTGCCCCGAATCCACCAAGGCTGGTGAATCAAGGCTTAGTCATCGTCCTTTGCAAGCGCGGCGGGGAGGCGACGGCGGTGCACCTGCAGCACAGGTAGGGCGAGCCCGGTTGCTAGGAGACCGCCCGGGGGCAGGAAGGAAGGTGAGCTCATTGCAGCTCAGGCGGCCTCTCTCCTCTCTCTCTCTCTCTCTCGCCCCCCCCTCCCCCCCCCCCCCCGCGCCCTCCCCCCACACACACAACCAGGTCTGACCAGGAAGACCCTGGCCGCGTGGAGGAGAATCTCCTGGTTGCCCCCCATCCCACTTCCTGGCCTCCAAAGGGGCTGGGGGGCGTGAGGGGGCTCGGCTTGCGGATCTCAGGGGTTCCCCACAAAGAAGAGGAGGGCGGGAGGAGCAGCCAGGACGGATGGAGACCCATCCAGGAGGGAAGGAACCTGGGTGGCCCCAACACGGAGAAGAGACTGGACACAAGTCTGTCCAAACTATGATGTGGGGGTGTCCTGTTTGAGAACGGGGGGGCTAGACTAGACGACCTCACAGGTCCCTTCCAGCTCCGTTCTGATTGATGGATGGATGGATTGAAATGGCCTCGGGTCTCCTGCTTGAGCAGGGCCGGACTAGAAGACCTCCGAGGTCCCTTCCAGCTCTATTCGGATCGATTGAAAGGAATGATCGGCTCCTGCTTGAGCAGGGGGGTTGGACTAGATGACCTCCCAGGCCCCTTCCAGCTCTGCTCCTCTGCCGTCCTTTGGGCAGACCGCTGCCGGGGCTGAAGCACCAGCCCTCCCAACCTTGCCCCTCCCCTTCCCAAGCCTTCGCCCGTGCCAACGACGAGCGTGCCCTTCGTGTGCCCTGGTGTGTGCTGGAAACGCCGGTGCCAGCCTCTCGCCGGCGGCCCTTGCCGGCGCTTCCCTCGAGTTCCCTGGGCCTTGCTTGGAGGCAACCCTGCCCCCCTCCCCCTGTCCTTAAAAGAAGACCACACGGTGGGGGTGAGCGGCAGTGCCAGCCCCGGGGGACGAGAGCAGGCGTCGTATCATCAGGTGGCGGGCAAAGCGGGTGGTCGGAGCGCCCACCAAGGGTCGTGTTGGCCCTGCCAATCGCCATCACCGCCGGCTGGGGGGGGGGTCTGCCAAGCTGGCCTCCCTAAGGGCGGCCTTTGTTCTCCCGGTCAAGCGCCCCGTCGTCGGTCAGGGCTTTTTTTTGGAACGGCGGGCATGGAAGCCGCCAGGGGGGGTCCACGCCACACGACCATCGCCCCCAGAATTCCTCTCCCCTGGGGAACCCGGGGTGGCTTTGAAATCAGTCGCCCCTGGAAGTGGTGGGTTCTCTGGAGGCTTTGAAGAAGAGACCGGACAGCTGCCTGTCTGAAATGGCCCAACATCTCCCGCTTGAGCAGGGGGTTGGACTAGATGACCTCTGAGGTCCCTTCGCACTCTATTCTGATTGATTGAAATGGTCTAGGATTTCCTGCTTGAGCAAGGGGTGGACTAGAAGACCTCCCAGACTCCTCCCAGCTCTGTTCTGATTCCGAATTAGCCCCCTGACTCCAAACGTATCCGCTGTCTGAAAAGGGGTAAGGTTTCCTTGCCTGGGGCGGAGGGTTGGTCTAGAGGACCTCTGAGGTCCCTTCCAGCTCTATTCCCGGGCATCGATTCCAAGAGCTTTTCTTGCCACCGTCGTTAAAGGGAATCCCCGCGGTCGTGAAGTTAGCCACACGGCTGTTAAAGTGGCTCCCCACCCTCCGCTTGTCAAGACGGTCGCAAAAGTGGAACACGGGGTATTGCCACCCTCGTAAATACGAGCCGTTCGCCAAGCGTCTGAATGCCGATCACATAGAGGGTGCTGAAACGGTGGTTAAAGTCTGGGAAATGGGCCCAGGTTGCCTTTTTTTTTTTTTTTGCAGCGCCGTCGTAACTTGGAACAGACACTAAACGAACTGCTCCACGATGAAAATCCCACCCTACCAGTTGCGGCTGCCCTCCCAGCCGCAAACACCGGGGTCTTCCAACTGGGTTTGGCGGTTAGGTTTGAGTAAGGACTGTCCCTTCCTCCAGAGTTGCGTGCTGGTGGTAGCTCCTCCGGGCTCATCTGTGGCACCTTACAAAAGGATGTCGCGAACCTGTTTAATCTAAGCTTGCTGGTGACTGTGGTTTGTTGATATTCATTAACATTAATTACCTGGTTTGTTTGTTTTTTTCTTTCTTTCCTGCGAACCCTTTCAGGAAGGTAGATAAAGATGAGAGGACGGAAATGTCTTCGAATACCACGGTGGCACCAATAAAAATTAGAATAGAAATAGAAATAAATAAGAACGGGAAAACAATAGGCATATTCTAATATAAGAAGATATTTCATTAAAAGAGGTTTAGAAATTGAATGGCGGCAGCGTTAGATATGTTTAAACAATATGAAAGAATGAAAATGGAATGTAATAACTATAATAATATGTTTATTTGTACTAAAATATATGACACCCAGGTATCAATAGGTATAAGCAATATAAAATAAAATAAAATAAACTTGACCCCAAAAAAGGAGAGAAGGAAGGTAGATAAAGGCCTGGAACGAAAAGAGGAGAAAGGATGGAACAGCCGGCAATTCTTGGAGAAATTCGGTTTGGGAACACTGCTAGCCGAAAATAAACTCTTTAATTCCTAGGCTTTGTAAAGCCTTAGTAAGGCCACACCTGGATGGTGCTGCATCCGGTTTTGGTGCCCATGTCACACACACACACACACACACACACACACACACAAAAGATGTTGAGAGTTTGGAAAAAGCGCAGAGAAGAAGAACAATTAAGAGGATTAAAAAGAAACATACGGAGAATGGTTGTAGGAATTGGGGTTTGGCTAGTCTGGAGGACAGAAGGATTAAGGGGTGACAGGATAGCAGCCTTCCAGGATTTGAGGGGCTGCCCCAAAGAAGAGGGAGGGGTCCACTTATTCTCCAAAGCCCCTGAAGGCCGGACAAGGCATAATGGATGGAAACTAACCGAGGAGATAAGCAACTTTGGAATTGAGGAGAAATTTTCTGACAGCGAGGACAATTAACCAGTGGAACTGCTTGCCACCCAGAAATTGTGGGTTCTCAAAACACTGGAGGCTTTTAAGAAGGGATTGCGGACAGCCGCCTGTCTGAAAATGGTCTAGGCTTTGCTGCTTGAGCAGAGGGTTGGACTAGATGGCCTCCGAGGTCCCTTCCAGCTCTGTTCTGATCGATTGAAGTGGTCTAGGGTCTCCTATTTGAGCAGGGAGCTGGACCAGGGTCCATTCCAGATCTAGTCTGATTGATTGATGATTGATTGATTGATTGGTAGGTCTAGGGGTCTTCTGTTTCAGCAGGGGGCTGGACTAGAAGACCTCTGGAAGGTCCCTTCCGGTTCTGATTAGCCCCTGATTCCAAAGGTTTCCGCTATTCTCTGGCTTCCTCCGAAACCAGGACGGGGTTTTTTCCTTTGAACGCTTCCGATGAAAATGTGAGCTTAAAGAAGGCTGAGGACCCAGAATTTTTGTCTAATCCATAAATGGATTATTTTTTTGGCGGGGGGGGGGGGGTTTCGAACAAATTAAGTTGCCCCCCCCAAAGGACAGTGTGTGTGTGTGTGTGTGTGTACCAACAAAGGAAGAATACCCTGTTTCTCTGAAAATAAGAACCCGCTGAAAAATAACGATCTTGCTGGATGCTCATAATATAAGCCCTACCCCCCCCCCCAAAAAAATAAGCCCCAGTTAAGCTTATCAGCCAGGCGGACACATTTAGTACCGTATTTCCCTGAGAATGAGA
>NW_020769508.1:297213-314969 GCF_900518735.1 Pseudonaja textilis
ATCTGCAAGGAAACTACCAAGGAAAGTATTAAGGACCCCACAATCCTCCCCCTCCCCCCTCCTCTTGCCCCCCTCCCTTGCAATCCCCACTCCCTTCTAGCAAGGATGGTGTAAGCTAGTTGGGTCGTGCAACGTCTGCAAGAAAACAAGCAAGCTCAGAGGACCCTGTGCGTTGTGTTGACGCCTTGAACAAGCTGTAGTCTTCTCAACAGACCCACAAATAGGAAGGTGGAGTTTGGATAGCCTCAAGAGTTCCCGGTCCAGGCATCATCTGAACGGGGGGGGGGGCGATGCCTGAAATTTTGTTTACAGTTCTTTCCCTCCCCCCCCCTTCCAAATGTTACTTCTTGGTCTCCTTTTTTTTTCCCCCTCCCCTTCCTCCAGTTCAGAATTGCTTCCTGCACGGGTTCGCTTGGCTTTTCCCTTCTCTGGAAATTTCCAGTTGCTCGAAACGGAAGCTCTTCTCGCCCTTCCCAGCCTGCATGTCGAAGGTTTAAGAGGCGCCTGGATCCCCACTCCCCAGAATTCCCCCCACCCATAACGTGCCTCAGTTTTCCTCTCTTGGAAGATCCCACACACAACGTAGATGGGCCCCTTTAAGACCCTGAGCACATGACGCCCCCACCCCCCCAAAGTCTCTTGGTTGTGGGAATGGGTTCCTTGTTTGGCCAGTTGAGTATCCTTCATCTTTGGTCAAGGCAGCGAGAAACCGCCTTATGGGACCTCCCAGGAGATTTATCAAGAAGAATATACATCTGGAAGGGACCTTAGAGGTCATCCAGTCCAACGCCCTGCTCCAGCAGGGGATCTTAGGCCATTTCAACCAATCGATCAGAGCTGAAAGGGACCTCGGAGGTCCTCTAGTCCAACGCCCTGCTGATTGATTGACCGAAACGGTCCATGGTCTCCTGCTTGAGCAGCGGGTTGGGCTAGAGGACCTCCGAGGCCCCTTCCAGCTTCTATTCTGATTAGTCCCTGACCCTTCAGCCGAATCCTCTCTCTTTCCAGCTGAGCAGGAGGAAGCCGGGATGACTCGGTCATAACATCCTGTGATTGTATCGTCTGTTCATCCGGCTGTGAAATTCCGGTTTTTGTACTTTGGCAGGGAAATGGGGGCACCGAGGAAGACTCACCTCTGACTCACCCACCATTTTATATCTGAAAACCAAAACCAAACCAAAAAGAAACAACCACACATATTTTTTTAGCATTTTACTATTCAGCGCCGGGGTGTGAATGGAGCGGCCTTTTTAAAAGCCTCAAAAGTTTAGCAAACTTTTGCAAAAGTGTTTTGGGTTTTTTTTGAGGGGTGGATGGGAATCAGACTAAAGTCGAGAAGAGCCGGGTGTTTGAGCTGTTCACTTTGGTCACTAAACGAAGCGTTGTAAAATGGAGGCCTGCCTCTTGGGGTTCCACTTATACGTCATTTAAAAAAAATAAAAATAAACCCACCACCCCGCTCTGGTTTTCTATAGGGGCTGACCGGCCCACTATAGGAGGTCAGTTATGGGTTTTAACTGGTTTTTGGCTGAATTGTGTTCGGGCCGCACGCGGCTCCTTCGGAAGGCGGAAGGCGGGAATTTTCCTTGCGCGGTTCAACGAACAATAACGCCGGATGGGAAAAGGTTTGATGTGTGTTGTTGTGCGGTGTTTTTTTTACCGGCGGCCTCAATTTGAGGGGTTCTGGGTGGTTTCTGAGCTGGGGGGGGGGTTTCCTTGCAGACGTTTCATGACCCAACTAGGGAACATCATCAGTGCTAGGAGGGAAGGGAGGGAAGGAAGGAAGGAAGGAAAGATGTGATAGATGGGAAGGAAAGAAAGACAGAATAAAAGAGTTGGAAGGAAGGAAGGAAGGAAGGAAGGAAGGAAGGAAGGAAGGAAAGAAGTGATAGATGGGAAGGAAGGAAAGAAAGAAATGCAGAATAAAAGAGCTGGAAGAGTCCTCAGGGAATAACAGAAGGAAAAAGGAAGGAAAGAAGTGATAGATGGGAAGGAAGGAAAGAAATAAAGACAGAATAAAAGAGTTGGAAGGAAGGAAGGAGGGAGGGAAGGGTGGGTGGGTGCTGGCGGCTGGCCTTGCCCTCCTGCCCTTTGCGGTGCTGAGTTTACCTCCTCCGGGCTGTGGGGGAAACCTGTATTAACTGGGGAGTGGCTTCCGGATGGGTGCCTTCCTCCCTCCCTCCTCTTCCTCGCAGGCGTTTCAAGGCGGAGGAAGTGATGTCAGGCACTTGTTAAACCGGGAGGATGAGCAGCAGCGTCTGGTTTGGCAGCAATGTGTGTCGTGCCCCTCCCCGCCGCTGGAGATTTACTCCTGATAGTTGGTGGCTGAGTAGGCAAAAACTAGGTTACCGAAGGGAAGAGCGAAGTCTGAGAAGGGGGGGGGGTTTGGGGCTTGTAAGGGCGGCCCAGAGAGCCCCCCCTTCCTCTCTCTCTCTCTCTCTGCAGACCCCTCCCCCCGGAGGGGGTCCTGGCTTGGATGGGGGTCCCCATCGGTACCCCTCCTTCCCTCCCCCCCCCCGATTGCTCGCAATAGGACAGGCCCAGGCGGGAGGGAATGGGGTTTGCAGTTTGGGGGGGGGTGTTTGTTTGGAAGACAATGGCCAACTTGCGTTGTGTTGTGTTGTGTTGTGTGCCTGCAGCCGTCGAAGTGAAAGGAATTTCTTGGTTGGGGGGGGGGGAGAGGTCTCTTTTGCGGGGTGCAGGGATCTTAAGTGGGCTCAGTAAGACAGCCGGAGCGTTTTTCTCAGTCAGAAGAGAGCTGGAAGGGACTTTGGAGGTCTTCTAGCCTGACCCCTTGCTCATGCAGGAGACCCTAGACCTGTTCAATCGGGAGAGAGCTGGAAGGGACCCCAGAGGTCTTCTAGCCTGACCCCTTGCTCAAGCAGGAGACCCTAGACCTGTTCAATCGGGATAGAGCTGGAAGGGATCCCGGAGGTCCTCTAGTCCGACCCCTTGCTCAAGCAAGAGGACCACAGAACCATTCCGGTCAAACGGTTGTCCGACCTCTTCAGCGACGGAGCCACCCACAGCTTCTGGTGGCAAGTCGTTCCTCTGGTTATTCTCCCTGCCTGTAAAATTGCTCCAACCGTTCTCAGCGGCTTCTGTCCTCGGTTCGCTTCCCTCCAGCCTTGGGGGGGGGGTGTCATCCCCTCCCTGCCCTCCCCCAGGCTGGGTGATTCAGCCTCTGTCCCGGGCATTCGTCCCCTCCCTCGCTGGGCTCTCCCCCCTCCATCCCTTCATTATGGCGAGGACTTCCTTTCACTAAGGACACACCTTTCCAAAGTGGTTATTAGGCGCAGGGGGTGTTTCTCCCGACAGGAAGGGCACTGCCACCCATTTCCTGTCCTGTCCCGGCTTCCTCCCATACGCCGGGAGGGAATTCCAGGTTCCCGTTGGAGAAACTGAGGCCGGGAGGGAGGGAGGGAGGGAGGGAGGGTGGGGCCCACGGGCCTTTTGTTTTTAGGGGCAGGAAAGGAAAGAGAGAACAAGAGAGAGAAAGGAAAGAGAAAGAAAGAAAGAAAGAAAGTAAGGAAGGAAAGGAGGAAAGAAAGAAAGAATGAAAGGAAAGAAAGAGGAGGAAAGAAGGAAAAAGAAAGAAAGCACATGAAAAGAAAGAGAGAAAGAGAAGGAAAAAGGGAAAGAAAGAAAAGGAAGAGAAAATCAGAACAAAAAGAGAACAAAAAGAAAGAAAAAAGGAAAGAGTAAAAGGAAGGGAGAGAGTAAGAGAAAGAAAGGAAGGAGAGAGAAAAAGGAAAGAGAAAGAAAAAAGGAAGGAAGGAAAGGAGGAAAGAAAGAAAAGAAAGAGAAAGTTGGAGAAAAAAGAGAAGAAAAAAGGAAAGAAAAAGAGAAAGAAGGAAGGAAAGAAAGGGAAGGAAAGGAAAAGAGAGAGAGAAAGACAGAGAAAAAAAAGAAAGAAAAAAGAATGAAAGAAAAGAGAAAAAGGAAGGGAGATTGGGAGGGAGGGAGGGAGGAAAAGGAAGGAGAGAAAGAAAGCTCTATTCTGATTGATTGATTGATTGATTGATTGACAGACATCCTTCCTGGCTCCTCCTGCTCTCCAGGCCAGGAAGGAGGAGCTGTCGTGGCTTCTCCTTCCTCCTCTGCCGCCCTTCTTACCCTCCCTCCTTCCTCCTTTCCCAGGGAGCGAAGGGGCTGGCTGAGGACCATGGGCCCCTCCTTCTGAGAAGCCCAGCGGGGCCATGTCCACCACAGGCATTGCGGCCCAGGAGGTCAACCTCTCCTTGAACCCGGACTTTCTCCGTAATGGAAGCCTGGAGACCTGTTGCCGTCGCCACAACGGCCAGCTTGCCAAGTGAGTGTTGGGACAAGGGAAGGGGGGTGTTGAGGCAGTGCGCGGGGTCTTGGACACACCCGCGTGCTTCTTCCTGTTTCATTTATGGATGTTGGTTTTTTTAAAAAAAACCCTCCTCCCTTTTCTCTCACAACCCAGCCCTTTCTTCCACGTGGACTCGGTAGCAATGGCTTGCAACTTGAACCCAGGACCGCATCCTCTGACCTCCGCCGGTAGGTAACCCCCAAATGTTGTCCCCTTTCTCATTCGATCCCTGCTTTCGGGGCTCTCCGCTCATGGTTTGATGAGGGCGTCCGTTGGAACCCTGACAAACTCTACACCGAAGTTTCCCGTGGAGTCCTTAGTGCTTCCAATCATCCAAAATTCTATTATTTATCCCAAAATATCCCCTTTCCTCCTAGGCCAGGTCTCCTGTCCTGATCCAGACGGTGGTCCGAGCTTCCTCTTCCGAGCCAGCCCTTCTCTCCTTCGCTCCCCTGCTCCTTCCACCTCCGAAGACCGCCTCGTTTCCGGCTTCGGTGGACTGTCTCTGACCATCAGCCAGAACGCCGAGGAGACGCCTTCTCCAATCCCGGGGAAGAGCGGGCCACTCCTCTCCCTTCCCCTGTCTTCGGCGGAGCGAAGCGCCCGTCCGCTCCCGCCTCTGCCCGTCACCGAAAACTTCCTGCACGACGAAGTGGACCGAGAAGTGGAGTTCCTGACCACTTCGGACACCGAGCTTTTGCTGGAGAGCTGCGCGAGTCCTGGGTTTAAGCTGCTGGCCCAGGGTCAGCGAAGTTTCAGGGGCTGTGGCCAAATTAACTACGCCTACTTCGACGCTCCGGCAGAGGTGAAGCCGCAACAGGCCGGCTGCCCGGAGAACGCCTGTCCTCCCCTTCCCCCTCCACAACAACCTCACCGCCGGTTGCGCCGCTCTCATTCCGGCCCTGCTGGGTCCTTCAACAAACCATCAATCAGGGTCTCCACCCACCTCTGTCGCTCCTCTCCCAGCTCCGACGACGACAAGCCCGAGGTTCCCCCCCGGGTACCTCTGCCTCCTCGGCCCCTCAAACCCGACCATCGGAGGTGGTCGGCCGAAGTGACCTCCGGTGCATATAGTGATGAGGACAAACCTCCCAAGGTGCCTCCGCGGGAACCTCTGCCCTGGAGCCATTCCCGGACGCCGAGTCCCAAAACGTTGCCGGCGTATCTCCACGGGGTCATGCCCCCGACGCAGAGCTTTGCCCCGGATCCGAAGTACGTCAGCAGCAAAGCTCTCCAGAGGCACCACAGCGAAGGTTCGGCCCACAAGGTGCCCTGTATCCTGCCCATCATCGAAAACGGCAAAAAAATCAGCTCCACTCACTATTACCTCTTGCCGGAGCGACCCCCTTATTTGGACAAGTACGAGATGTTCTTCCGGGAGGCAGAAGAGGGCAGCTTGAGGCCGGAGGAAGGACGGCAGCCGGCCGGCCATGAAGCCGCCACGCTGGTCAAGGCTGAGCGCAAACACTTGGCGTGCATGGTTTCTCCCTAGGGATTCGGCGAACGCCGCAAAGAGTTGGAATCTGAGAAGGACAATTCCTCCTCCCGAGGACCCCGTGTAGAGACTTGGCTGCTCCTGGACGTAAAAGGGGTGGTGGAGACGTCAGTGCTGAAGCCTCCTGGATGGCCGGCCGTGGTAGCCAACGGCTCAAACTGCCGACACCCATTTGCTCGGGCAGGAGGAGATTTGGAAAGGGGGACAAGTCCTACAAAACGGAGGTTGGCCAGTTATTGAATATTCTAGAGCCGCGGTCTCCGGCCTTTACGGTTTTACGGACCGGGGGGGCCGGGGGTGGGATTTTCTCCGTTAGCGCAGCTCCTTTCTTGCGACCGGCGGGCACGCACATCAGCCACTCGCACAAACGATGTTACGTGTATCCGCTCGGTTCTGAACAGAACACGGCCCGGTAGGGGACTGTGGCCCGTGGCTCAGCCCCCCCTTCCGTCCTAGAATAATATATACCTATATGTAGAAACTCACCTCAGTTAGAACGACTGAATTGTTGTCTTGCTAAGGAGACCGATGGCTTTAGCCGAGGAGAGGAAGTTCAGTATTTTTGTTTTTTGCCGGTGTTAATAGACGTTTTTCCACTTTGAGGGGTAGGTAACCTTTTAAATTATTTCTGTCCTGGGATGTTTTCTCTTCTCTGTTCCCTCTGGGGTGGGTGGGAAAAACGTGAGTTGGCCGCCCACTTTCCTGACAATTCTTTGGTCGACGCAGCCGTCTACATTTTTGAGGTCCAAGAAAGATGTATTTGATTTCGCTAGATCAGCGGTCCCCAACCTTGCTAGCTTGGCGGTCCAGGCCCCGGGGAGGGGCAGGGAGAGGAGACGGTTTCGTGCCTCCCTTTGGGTTCGCACAAATGGACCTTCGCACCTGAGCTTTGCACCTGCCGTTTGTGCAAGTGAAGCTTTGTGCGTGAGCGCCCGCCTCTCAACACACAAGTAAAGCTACGTGCCTGTGTAGAGTCAGTCGCTCACCGCTGATACGGCCCAGGTCCAAATGGGCCACCACAGCCCGGGGAGGATTGGGGGACCCCTGATGGAGATCAACAACCCTGCATTTCCGCAGCTGGAGAGAACTGTGTGTATCTACACAACACGTAAAAAAAAAAAAGCATTCCGACACGGCCACAACATTTTGAAAAGGGGACCAATTGTGTTCATAGTGCTGGTTTGGGTTGTGGGGCACCAATCCTTGGGAACGGAGTCCTACTTTTGGATAATTTCTGATCCACGCAGGGTCTCATTCCATGGGCGAATTGCTGCTGTTTTTACCTTCTCACACTCAACATACACACTGCATAAATAACCAGAAGGCCAAAACGGTCCATCCGAGTTCCGTTTTGTTTTGTTTTGTTGGATTATCACAAACCCCCGTTGTTTACACTTCCCCAACCGCTAAAACGGGGAACGTTTTCTCTTTCTTTTTTCTTTCTTTCCTGACATTTTTAGGAAAGCCGACCGTTGTTCTAATCCCAACGAAATGAAGGTTTATCACAGAAACAATGCACTGAAATTTTGTTGTATTGTATATATATATATATATATATCATTCAGTTGTATTTTGGATATATATATATATTTTCACGTCTTGGATTTAATAAAGTTATGACATAGTTATTTATGGTAAAGGTGCAGCTCCTATATTTATTGGTTGTCCGGGATTCCCTCCCTCTTCTTCTCCCAGCCTCCTCCTCCTCTTTTTAAAGACTGGAAGCCAAATTGAGTTGCCACATCGAATTGACACTCGGTGTGTGTTTTAGGGTGTGTGCCTTTATTATGCACTCCACATTGGTCAATCCCGTCGTACGAGGTGCCTATCAACATTGGGCAGTCTGCCACACCGCGGCTACACCAGAAGTTGTAGGCTGGATTTGAAGCTGCTAAAGAAGGCAGCTGAACTCCTCGGCTTCACAGCCACACAAATTTCGTGTGTGTGCAGTTTTTGTGTGCAAAAACTGCACGGTGCACTTTTAGGACCTTTTTATACTATGGTTGTGAAAGCGAATCTGCCTTGGCTTTAAAATACATCAGGGGAGCTTTTGAAGAGTGGTTTGTTTTTTTTTAACGTCCTCTTTGTTAAAAGTTTGTGTCCTCTTTGCCAAAAGGACAATTTTGGTCTTTCTGACGTACACACACACACACACACTCACACTTTGAAAAGGAATAGATTTTGCTCTGCAAAACCACTTGCTCAGCCTCCTGATTTACCTATCCAGAGAACCTGTTTTCAAGTCACCTGCATTATGAAATGGCATGCTAAGAAATTATTATGTGGGCCTCCTTACTCCGATTTTATGTGGGTTGTTGTCTACGTTCGCTGGGCCGAAATACACAAACGCTGGAATCGGACACGGGTTCTGGCTTCCTAGGACTAGTTACAAGAGCCTGGACTGCCATCTGTCAAAAAGGGTGTAGGATCTGCCTGGGCCGGAAGGGGTTGGGGTTGGACTAGAAGACCTCCAAGGCCCCTTCCAGCTTCTATTCTGATTAGTCCCTGACCCTTCACCGAATCCTATCTCTGCCATCCCAAGGTATATACAGCATAATACACAAACACATTTAAAAGTCTGCCATCTAAATGGTGAATTTAGGAACTGGTTATTTATGTAACTGTAACTTGTTATTTGCTTATTGGCAAAATAGCCAGGAGATGCAATTTCCCACAGACTTTGAAAACCGCGGTTTTCATTCAATGTGAGGTCTATTTTCACCCCGTTTCCCCCCCCCAGAGTGATGGGGGACTCAGAGTAAGACCCCTCGGCGGATTTCGCCACATCTGTAACCTGATTATTTTTATTTATATTAACTTTCGCGATTCCTTCCCTGCGCCTGCCATAACGAAAAACCTCCACAAGGCGGCAGGCTGCGAAATTTCTTTCCTTTACCTGCAATGACGCAAAATGGCCACGAGATGGCGGGCTATCATTATTAAGTTCTTTCCTCCACCTGCCATGCGCATGCGCAAAATGGCTACGCGATGGCGGGCTATTACTATTAAATTCTTTCCTCCACCTGCAATGACGCAAAATGGCCACGAGACGGCGGGCTATCATTATTAAGTTCTTTCCTCCACCTGCCATGCGCATGCGCAAAATGGCTGCGCGATGGCGGGCTATTACTATTAAATTCTTTCCTCCACCTGCAATGACGCAAAATGGCCACGAGACAGCGGGCTATCATTATTAAATTCTTTCCTCCACCTGCAATGACGCAAAAAGGCCACGAGATGGCGGGCTATTATTATTAAGTTCTTTCCTTCACCTGCAATGACGCAAAATGGCCACGAGACGGCGGGCTATCATTATTAAGTTCTTTCCTCCACCTGCCATGCGCATGCGCAAAATGGCTACGAGATGGCGGGCTATTATTATTAAATTCTTTCCTCCACCTGCAATGACGCAAAATGGCCACGAGATGGCGGGCTATTATTGTCAATGCAATTTCGCACAGACTTAGAAAACCGCGGTTTTCATGTAATTTTGGGTCATTTTCACCCCGTTTTCCCCCCCGAGAGTGATGGGGGGACTCAGAGTAAGACCCCTCGTCGGATTTCGCCACATTTGTAACCTGATTTTTTTAATTTCTATTAACTTTCGCTATTCCTTTCCTGCGCCTGCCATAACGAAATACGAAAAGTCTATGGGAAATTGCATTGACAATAATAGCCCGCCATCTCGTGGCCATTTTGCGTCATTGCAGGTAGAGGAAAGAATTTAATAATAGCCCGCCGTCTCGTAGCCATTTTGCGCATGGCAGGTGGATGAAAGACGTTAATAATGTTAGCCCGCCATCTCGTGGCCATTTTGCGCATGGCAGGTGGAGGAAAGAACTTAATAATAATAGCCCGCCGTCTCGTGGCCATTTTGCGTCATGGCAGGTGGAGGAAAGAAATTGCACAGAAATAACAGCCTGCCACCTGGTGGAGGTTTTTCGTTATGGCAGGTGTAGGGAAGGAATCGCGAAAGTTAATATAAATAAAAATAATCAGGTTACAAATGTGGCGAAATCCGACGAGGGGTCTTACTCTGAGTCCCCATCACTGTAGAGGGGAAAACGGGGTGAAAATGGACCTCAAATTACATGAAAACGGTGGTTTTCAAAGTCTATGGGAAATTCCATTGACAATAATAGCCCGCCGTATCCATTTTGCGCATAGCAGGTGGAGGAAAGAACTGAATAATAATAGCCCGCCATCTCGTGGCCTTTTTACGTCATTGCAGGTGGAGGAAATAATTTAATAATAATAATAGCCGGCCATCTCGTGGCCATTTTGCGTCATTGCAGGTACAGAAATTTCTCCACCTGCAATGACGCAAAATGGCCACAAGACGGCGGGATATTATTGTCAATGCAATTTCCCAGACTTTGAAAACCACGATTTTCACGTAATTTGTGTGAAATTCCGGTGTTTTTACTTTGGAAGGGAAATGGGGGCGCCAAGGAAGACTCACCCACAATTTTATGTCTGAAAAACAAAACAAAACAAAACAAAACAACCACATATTTTTAGCATTTTACTATTCAGTGCCAGGGTGAATGGAGCACCCTTTTTAAAAGCCTAAAAGTTTTGCAAACTTTTGCAAAAGTGTTTTGGGGATTTTTTTGGAGGGTGTGTGTGTGTTGGGAATCGGCTAAAGTGGGGAAGAGCCTGGTGTTTGAGCTGTTAATTTTGGTCACTAAATGAAGCGTTGTAAAATGGAAGGAAACCCTCTGAGCTTGGGGTTTTTCTTGCAGGCGTTTCATGACCCAACTATGTAACATCAGTGCTAGAAGGGAAGGGGAAGGAAAGGAAAGGAAAGGAAAGGAAAGGAAAGGAAAGGACGGACGGACTGTGGGGTCCTCTGAGCTGGGTGGTTTTCTTGCAGACGTTTCATGGCCCAAGTAGGGAACATCATCAGGGCTGGAAGGGAGTGGGGTTTGCAGAATGGATGAGGAGGATTTTTATAATTCTAATTCTTTTATAATTCTAATTCTTTTTACATTCTGGTTTTTTTTTTATCATTGTCATTGTTTATCATTCTGAATGGATGGGGGTGTAGGGTTTATTTTCATTTCATTTAATTTAATGTATTGTTTTGTTGTAATGATTTCCGGGCCAGGAGACACTCCATTCAAATCCTCTTTTATTGCACGAATGAAGTTGCCACAAGGGTCATTGGCAGCCACGCTCCCTTCCTTCGCCCGCTAAGTGGTGCAGGAGAAAAAAAATAAATTCCTGGTTGTAAAAACGAAACCAGCGAGGCTTTCTGACTGTGTCATGCTTCTAGTCCTTAAGGACGAGGGGTCCCTTCGTCTGGGCGGCCACTTCCTTCCCCAGCAGCGTTTCCACGATCTCCAGGCCGAATTCGAAACTGGTGCCCGGTCCTCGGCTCGTTATGATGTGTCCATCTTTTTCCACCCGATTCTCCGAGTACTTGTAGTGATCTTACAAACAAGAGCAAGCCCTTAGTAGTTACTCCAGGTGATAAAATGGGCACCCACTTCCCCCAACAACAACTTGACACGGCTTTCCGACGCTTGACTCCGCTCCAGATCCACTCCTGATTCAAGGGTCTCCATTCAACGGCCCCAAGAAACAGTGACTTGGGACCCATTCCTCGCACTTATGACCGTTGTTGCATGGCCGGTGGGATATACGCTCGGATGCTTCCCCGCCGACTCCCCTTCACGGTGGCTGTGAGGAGTGAATCCAGTTTCCCCACAGACTTCACTGGTCAGAGTGTCACAAAAGGGGATATTGGCACTGTCATAAATGTGAGTCGGTTGCCAAGTAGCCAAATGTCATCTTGTGACCTCCAGGCACAGTGCAACTTAGTGACAGATTCATATTTATGACGGCTGCAGTGTCCCCGGGGATCACGGGATCTTCCTTTTTACGACCTTCCGAAGAGCGACGTCTAACGGGGAAACTGGATTCGCTTAATGAGGACTGCAGGTCAATTGTAACAACTGCAGGGATTCATTTAACAACGATGAAATATTGTAAATTTTATTGGCAGCTTCTGGATGCTTAGAATTTTATTTGCAGCTTATGAATTCTTAGAATTTTTATTTGCAGCTTCTGGATTTTTAGAATTTTTATTTGCAGCTTTCTAATTCATTTAACAAGCACAGGAGGAAAAGTCGTAAAACGGGCTAAAACTCACTTAACATGCTTCTCACTTAGCGACCTAAGTTTCGGGCTCAATTGTGCTCATAAGTCGAGGACTACTTGTGCAATAGGGGGGCCTGCCCGCCACTTCTGTGGCCCGGTTCCGAATGGCTCAAGGCCCAGGAATGGACCACGGCCCAGGAATTGGGGGATCCCCGATCTAGATTATATTCTGGTGATAAGGAACATGGGCATCGTGGGGTTGGACTAGATGACCTACAAGGTCCCTTCCAACTCTGTTAATCTGTTAAACAGAGACAATGTTTTGTGGGATACTGACCTCCGTTCATCATCTTGTCTTTGGCCAAGGGGTGAGTGGTCACCTTGCTTCCAAAGCCGATTCCATGCGCCAGGAGAGCCGTGGGACCTGCAAGCCGACAGAGGAAAAACAAGCTATGATTCACCCAGCATTGCTGGCTCCGGTACAAAAGGGACCAGCTGTGCGCTATTCCTTTGCATCTACATTACATGATTATACATTATACATTATTTGCTGCTTTTGGATTCTTAGAATTTTTGTTCAAAGCTTCTGGACTCTTATTTTATTTGCAACTTCTGGATTCTTATTTTATTTGCAACTTCTGGATTCTTAAGAGTTTTTATTTGCAGCTTCGGGATATTTAAATTTTTATTTGCAGTTTCTGAATGCTTAGAATTTTATTTGCAGTTTCTGAAAACTGCAAATTTTATTTATTTAGAATTATTTTATTTGCAGTTTCTGAATTCTTATTTTATTTGCACTTCTAAATGCTTAGAATTTTATTGGCAGATTTCTGGATGCTAAAAATTTTTTTATTAGCAGCTTCTGGATTGTTATAATTTTTATTTACAGCTTCTGAATTCTTAGAATTTTATTGCAGACCTGCCGAACCAGCCCTGGTCATCGCAGCCCCCTGGCCTCAGTGAAGACCCCCAAATCTCAGTTCCCCAATTGGGCTCTCAGATTTGGTGGGGCTGGGCTGCCCATAGAGGTGTTTCCTCAAAGGTGGAGCTAGAAACTTACCTGCGCAAATGGCCGCGATGAGCCCCTTCTTGGTGTCCTGATCCTTCAGGATGTCTTTCACGAGGGGAGACTGCAAGAATGGGTCAAAGAGAGGGGATCATTTATAAAACTATGTTTAGCAGAAGTCCAGGGGGGGGAAAGGGATCTTAGCAAGAAAAAAGAAGGTCTCTGTCCCACTTCAAATCTTCCGTCTCTCTTGGGTTACACAAGAAGGATTTATTCAAAATATTCCCGCCGCGTTCAACTTTCAGAAGGAGAGAAAAATGCTATTTTACCTCGGACAAGTTCTGAGCTCCCAGGTTACCTCCAGGCAGGACCACCACATCGTACGGCCCCTAAAAAAACAAGGAGAAGAAAAAAAAGGTCACCGATATTCCCCTTTTAAGCTGTGTGGACTTCAACTCCCAGAATTCAGTAACCACTTTTATAAACTCTGTGGACTTCAACTCCCAGAATTCCCCAGCCTGCCATTTTAAAGCTGTGTAGACTTTCCACTCCCAGAATTCCCCAGCAACTTTTTAGAGCTACGTGGACTTCAACTCCCAGAATTCCCCAGCCTGCCATTTTAAAGCTGTGTAGACTTTCCACTCCCAGAATTCCCCAGCAACTTTTTAGACGTACGTGGACTTCAACTCCCAGAATTCCCCAGCCAGCCACTTTTTATCAGCTGTGAGAACAACTCCCAGAATCCACCAGAGAGCTTAAGATGGCCGGCAGGGGAATTCTGGGAGTTGAAGTCCACCCAGCTTAAGGCCACGGTTGAGAAACACGGCTCTAAATGCAAAGGGGGGATGGGCCCACAAACCTTTTTTCGGGCTTCTTCCAAACTTGTATCGGGACAAATCATCACATCACGGCTGCACTGCACTGGCTCCTTTCCAGACAGGCCCGCTACCGTCACAGAAATCTGGAAAATAAAACCATAATTTTTTGGCAGGGGGGAGGAAAGAGCAGAATTAAGAAGGTTTCTCAGCCTTGCCTGCTTTACGACAGGTAGGCCACTAAATGTAGTGTTGTAAATCAAGGACAACCGACCGCTGTGTTCATTTAATGACCAAAGTTCAAAGGTTACAACAGCGCTGAAAAAAATAGGGACCGGTTTCCCCACACTTATGACCGTTGCATCATTCCTGCTTGGCAACGGACTTGTATTTACGACGGCCGCACCGTCCCGGGGTCCCCTTTTTGCGACCGCCTGGCCAGTTCAACGGGGAAGGCGGATTCACTTAAAAGAACCGCCTTGCTAACTTATCGATTAAAGGTCAGCAATTCGCTTAAAGGTCGTAAAACAAGGCAAAATTCACTTAACGCATTTTTTCCCCCTCCCACCACCGTAACATAAATGCCGGGCTCTCCTTGTGGTCAGAAGTCGAGGACGACCTGTGATTAAAAAATAAATAAAAATGAATTTAAAAGGCGTGGAGGGTCCCAGCTCCGGACCCAGGGACTTACTCCTGCCCTGCGCATCAGATCCGTGGGGATGACCGTCTCCATTTCTTCGGCGCCTTTGGCCAAGATCACCAGCGCTCGTTTGGAGCCCATCGGGAAGCAGCGGCGGTTCTGCGGGGAGGGGGTGCAAAGCAGGTGAGAAAATGGGCCGGGGGGGGTGTCTCCCCCCACCCGGCCCGAAGGATCCACCCACCTGCCGCTGCTCTGGCACCCCCACACCGCGCGCAAACCTCTCCCACCGGCCAACTGGGGAAGAGCGCGCAAGGCCGGCCAGGCTTCATTCCCGGGGGCGCCTGGATCGGTTGGGGAGACCCCAGCCCGGAAAAGGGGAGACGGACTGGGGTGGGACGGAGTGTGGGCACTCCCATCGCTGGAGGTTTTAAAAAAAATGATATATCTGCCTCTACAGGGAAGGGTTTTTTTTGGACTAGATGCCCTCTGAGGTCCCTCCCGCCTCTGTTATTCTGTATGGGAGTGTCTCCTGCTGGAAGGGACCTAGGAGGTCTTCTAGTCCAACCCTCTGTTATTCTGTACCGGGGGAGTGTCTCCTGCTGGAGCAGGGGGTTGGGCTAGAGGACCTCCAGGGTCCCTTCCGCCTCTGTTATTCCTCCTATTTGGAGAGACCCCAGCCAGTAAAAGGGGGGGGGGAAGCCGGAGGGAGGGACCCCTGCCCCGAAATGGGGAGGAGGAGCGGGGAGAGGCGGAGGGAGGGGCCGTTGGGGGACCCCTGCCCCCAAAAAGGAGACAAGCCAGGGAGGGAAGGAAGGAGGGCAGGGACCCATGGGGGGGTGGAGACCCCTGCCCCCCAAAGGGGAGGCGACGGGCCGAGGAGAGAAGGGAGGAGGGGGGGGAGACCGTTTGGAGAGACCCCCACCCCGGAAAGGCCCGAGGGGAGGGGCGGGGGGCTTCCTTACGCTCAATCTCGGTCACAGCTTTGCTCGCTCTCGCGCTGCGCTCCGAAGGGCTGGTGCTGCGTCACGGGGGAGGGGGAGGGCAGAGGAGGGGGGGGAGGGCAGAGGAGGGGGCGGGGCCTGGGAAGAGGGGGGGGCAGGAGAGGGAGGGGCGGGGGTTTGCCCACCCCCAACCCCCCCGCCTTGCAAAGCTGGGCGCTTTTGGCAACCTTGCAAAATGCAACTTGCAAACTTGCAAGGAGGGAGCCCTCCCCCCCCTCCACTGAATGCTGGGGTGGGGGAGGGGGGGTCCCAAAGCTATAGGGGCTTCTCAGCACCATGCAGTCGTGCCCGGGAATGCCATTCCCCCCCCCCCCTCGCCCCTTCCAAAGGTGCCAGTTGGGGAAGGAGACGTGTGAATTTCCTTTGGGGGCATGGACTGATTGCCTAAGAAACTCCAAAGTGGGTGGGGGAAGGACTACATTTCCCAGAATTCATTAGGAGGAGGTCCTCCAAGAATCCACTTCCGGGTTTCACAACGGCAGCTACTTCCGGCTCGGCGGGACTTCAACTCCCAGGATTCTCATCATGGCTGTGCAGGCGGAGGAATGTTGGGAATTGGAGTCCACTGATTGGTAGGGTTTGGGGAAAGCCGGCATTTCCGTCGTTAAGTGAGACACCCATGAAGGGTGTTCCACCCCGTTTGACCGCCTTTCTGGCCACCGTGGTTAAGCGGAGCCTTGCAATCAATCCATTAGTCAATTAGTTGTTAAGCGGATCCGGCTTTGCAATCAGAACGCTGCAACCGTCGTAAACGCGAGTCGGTTAACAAAGCGTCTGAATTTCGATCGCGGGGCCGTGGACAATGTCCAGCCACAGTCATAAGGGTGAAAAAAGTCCTTAGGTCCCTTCCCACCCCCCAGTGATCTCGTCACTGGTCACTAAATGAACCATCGTAAGTCAAGGACCGCGGTGTAGAGCTATTCATCCTTATTTGGATCACTTGACCATGGGGAGGGTGGAACGGTTGTAAGTTTGAAAAAGTTGCTTTAGTTTGAAACTTCAAACGGTCGCTAAGCGAACCGTCGTAATTCCAGGACGGCCTCCATCTTTCTCCCTGTAGGGGAGTTCAAGGGGTTCAAATACAGACATGGCAGTGACCTCTTTTAACAGCCCCCCACCTCACCCCCCCACCTCACCCGTAACCTTTCAGCTACCCTATTTGGGGACCTGAATTTAACACCCTCTTAAAATAGCCGGGGTCAAATTTTTAAAAAGTCCACAGGGTGGCAAGCAGAACAGAGCTGGAAGCGACCTTGGAGGTTGTCTAGTCCAACCCCCTGGTCCAGCAAGAGATCCTAGACCATTTTGACCAATCGGTCAGAGCTGGAAGGGACCTCGGAGGTTATCTGGTCTAACACCCTGCTGATTGATTGATTGATTGATTGATTGATTGATATGATCTAGGCGGGTTTCCTGCTTGAGCAGGGGTTGGACTAGAAGACCTCCGAGGTCCCTTCCAGCTCTTATTCTGATTGATGGATGTATTGAAATGGTCTGGGGTCTCCTGCTTGCAGACAAAGCTGGTCATTTTGCATCCTCCTTTTAGCGGAAAGAATGCAAACGACCAGCTTTGCCTGCAAGGAGCATCGATCCTGCCCTTCGGTCAGAACTGGAGAAGCTTCTGGGATGAGAAGCGAAACGTCTTCAGAAGAAGAAGAAAAAAGGGAAGAAGAAAGTTTTTGTCTCTTGGCGGGGTGGGACACAAAAAAAGCACTTTTGGGACCCTCCAAAGACGTTGGGACCAGCCTCTGGATCGGATCCTGGCGCCCCCCCTCCACCCACATCCCAATTTGGGGGGGGTCCCGGGGTGGGGCTTCCCTGCCGCAGCTTCAATCAAAGGGGCTTTTTTTTGGCCCTTCGGGAACCCCAAGTTGGTGGCGATGACGCACTCCGGCTTTGCTTCGGGGGGCGGGAGCAGTTTTGGGAGCGGGGGAGGCTGCGAAGACGTCACCAGCCGCGGCGGTGACGGGTCCGCCCACGCGGGGGGGGGGGCATCCCTCCCTCCCGGCTGCTGCAGAGCCCGGCAGCGGAGGTCGGGGCTGGAAAGAGCCTCGGAGGTCTTCTAGTCCAGCCCGCTGCTCGAGCTGGAGACCCCGGACCACTTCAATCCATCAACCAATGACTGAACGGTTGAATGAAGAAGTGCGGATGGATGGATGGATGGATTGAAATGGTCTCTAGGACCTAGGTTCTCCTGCTTGAGCAGCGGGTTGGACTAGAAGACCTCTAAGGTCCCTTCCAGCTCTATTCTGATGGATGGATGGATGGATAGATAGATAGATAGATGGATGGATGGATGGATGGATGGATGGATAGATAGATAGATAGATAGATAGATAGATAGATAGATAGATAGAT
>NW_020769508.1:316408-334200 GCF_900518735.1 Pseudonaja textilis
AGATAGATAGATAGATAGATAGATAGATAGATAGATAGATAGATAGACAGACAGACAGATAAAAGGATGGATGGATAGATGGATGGATGCATGGAAGGAAGGAAGGATAGATGGATGGATGGATGAATGATAGAGACAGACAGAGAGAGAGAAAGAGAGAGCGAGACAGAGGGAGAGACAGAAAGAGAGAGGGAGAGACAGAGAGAGACAGAGAGAGACAGACAGACAGACAGAAAGAGAGAGAGAGACAGAGAGAAAGAAACAAAAAGAGAGAGAGAGACACACACACATATTCTATCTCTCTCTCTCTATATATATATAGCCTCCAGTCTCAACTCCTGGCTGGGGACAGGAGCCTCTTACCAGGTTCCTATCTTTCTTTTCTTGCCCTACTCCTCGCCTTACGACCTCCACTTACAAAAGTGCCCGTTTAGTGTCCGTTCAAAGTTTTACCATCACTGGGGGAAAAAAAAGAGAGACTTAGGACCGTTTTTTCGCACTTAACGACTGTCGCAACTTCCCCGTGACTGCGTGATCAAAATCCGGGCGCTTGGCAACTGGCTCGTATTTACGACGGCCGCGGTGTCCCAAGGTGTGCGATTCCCCTTTTGCGACCAGCAAAGTCCAAGTGGGAGGAAGATGGATTTTGCTTCCAAAAAGTTGCGACTCACTTAACAACTTTGGCAAGAAAAGCAGGGTGAAATTCCCTTTACTAATGCCTCACTGAACGTCCAAAATGGTGGTCGTAATTCGAGGACTACCTGTAGTTTTTCCAGTGTGGTGGCTTTATGTGGAAAAGGGGCCTGGAATTTTGCAGCAAAGTTTAGATTATTGGGATTTTTGGGAGGGCAGGGGGAGTTTATTCCCTTAACCAAATATTCTTAGGAGTTTATGGAAAGCTAGCCACAAATGCTGGCTAGATCTTATCCAATCCTGGTTAACCCAGCAAGTTAAACCTGGTTCCTGCTGCTAAAACCCTGTCAAAATCAGCTGAGCTCAGCTCAGAGGGAAAATGGACTTCTCTACTCTAATGTTTTTAACCCTCAAGGGACTTTGGTCTACAAGCAGAAATGTACCGCAACTTCCAACGCCGTTTGTGAATGTGCTCCGGGTTATTCATGTGGGAAAAATTGTGAGGCGTGTAAGTGTGAGCTCGGACAGCAACGCACGATTGCAGGTAAGGTGGCCCCCAGCTACGATGACTCTCTGCACAGGTGGTTCTCCACTTACAACAGCTTGTTTCAAGTCACAGCAGCACAGTATGACCATTGTGTGGTCACATGACCA
This sequence comes from Pseudonaja textilis, assembly GCF_900518735.1. The sequence continues at coordinate 317,696 of NW_020769508.1, forward strand.
AAATTTGGATGCTTGGCCGCCGATTCATATTTATCATCATTTCCTTTTAATGATCCCAGAATTCCTTGGAGTCTGGGTAACTGAATGGAGCAGGGTGTTTACTGGCTGGGTGCCTTTCCTGTTGCCAGTGTGGAGTTTTGTTAGAAATTTTAATTGGCTCAGTTGCAGTCATAAAGTCGGGAACTACCTGTAGTATAGTGCTCTGAATCTCTGGAAAACTTGACTTATCTAACGACGGGGCAGAAGTTCTCTTGAACGTCACAACAGCGGTGGGATTTTCACTTGCTACAAGCCACTGTTGTGCGTGTGTTATGTGAGTGACAAACCTCCGAAGCAGACTGAGATGGAGCCCAAGGCCAAGGTGGGAGAAAGAGGCAGGGGAAATGAATTGAAGGCAAGCTGCAGTTAGACAGTCGGCCTCCCTCCATTTATTTGGTTAGCCAGAAACTCATTCAGACATCAAACTTTCTTCTGTGCTTCCCAAGGTTGTCAAAGCTGTCCAGACAAGACTTTCAATGATCAGCGTACAGGTGAATGCCGACCATGGAGAAAGTAAGTTCTTCTGGAATAAATTGATTTTAAAATCTCAGGTGTAAGACACGAGACTAACTACCCATTCCTGCAGGTGTCCGGGTGGTAAGATTCAAGAACCAGGGACCGAGAAGAAAGATGTGGTTTGCTGGACTCAGCCAGAAGTCTCCACCAGCCAGCCTTTCACTTCCCTGTCTGTCTTCTCTACTAAGGTTTCTTCAGGTAGGTGGTCTTCTTGGAACATTTATTTATCCCATTAACTGTTTGATCCAATATTTCTCAGCTGCTTGTAGACATGTGGACTTCCGTTCCCAGAATTCCCCAGTCAGCTTAGAATAAGAACTGGATTAGATTTTGCTTCCAATTACTTCAAAGCGTGTCTTTGAATAAGTGAGAGGAGAGGCATATCAATTAAATAATAATAATCATAAATTCTGAAAAATATCACTGCTTCCATTCTGGCCCTTGTTGGCCTCTTGTATGAAGTTGCTTCTTTCTTCTGAATGCTGAATCATTTTATTGTTATATTGACAGAGAAACCCCAAAAAGTGTTGGCTGGGTTTTTTTTTTTCAGTTGTGTTCCCATAATATGTGCAATCAGATCTATAAACCATGGCTAGTTGGTTCGTCGTTTTTCTCAGACTCAATTCTATTTATTCTACTTTATATATATTTTTTTAGTTTCTGGGTCAACATCCATTGGGGGAATCCCAAATTAATTGACCGATGTACTTTGGCCAAAGTTATAATATATAACTGGTTCAATATATAACAGTTAAATCAATGTATAAAATGTTTTACGAATGCAGTTTTGCGAATGGAGTCCTGGAATGTGTGGCCATTATAAAAGAAATTACTTTAGGATTGAGTTTAGTTTAGTATTGAGTACTGAGCATCATTAAACTAATGAATGTTTGGTATCGAGTTTAGTATTTACAATCGAACATTGTTAAACCCCTTACTTTAGTATTTAGTATTATTTTACTTTCGTATTGAGCATTGAGTATTATTAAAACAAGTACTTTTAGGATTGAGTATTGAGGTTGCTCTAGGATTTAGCGTCAAACATTATTCAACAAATTACTTTGGTATTCAGCCTTGAACTTTAGCATTGACCAATATTAAACCAATTATTTTAGGATTTAGTATGGAGCATTCGCAAGTTTTTAAGAAGAGATTGGATAACCATTTGGTCTGAAGTGGTGTAGGGTTTCCTGCCGAAGCAGCGGGTTGGACTAGAAGACCTCCAGGGACCCTTCCAACTCTGTTATTCTAAATTCAAACAAACCAACATTTTTTTTTTCCCCAGTGAAAAAAGTTGCCAGCATACATGGCTTCCAGCTGGAAGAGGCGAAGAATGCCTGCGTTCACACAACCTTGTTTAATCTTGTTACCAAATGTACCCATTTCATACCTGGACTCTACGTCAAAGCGTATATTTACCCACATGGTTGGACCGTAAAAACCTATGCTATCATTTAAAAATAACCTTAAACTCTGTGGTTATAACTCTGCTGAGATTGTGGTTAAGGGTGGGTGGAGAAATCTAGAATCTAATTCTCAATTTCTACAACTGAGAAGAAAAAAAAAGACATTTGATTTTTCTCTGGAAGAAACGGGGTGCAATTGTTTGGAAATCCACATCTGGTAAAATGACATTATGTTAAGAACCAAACCTCCCTCCGAAGCTGGAACCATGGCTTATATAGTCTAGCCGCAGCTGAGGGTTCAAAGAGGCCAGATGCTTGCTTAAGCTAAGCTATAGTTTAGTCAGTCTCCAGAAAAGGGCAGGATTTCACAGCGTTCGTTTTAGGTTTTCTTGCAGAGATGAAGAGCCTCCCCCACCCACTGAACGTGAAAGTTTTGATCTCAGTCAGGCTCCAACTGCAGTTAAAACAAAAAAACAACACCATGAAATACATTAGAAATGAGGAAACCCACAAGCTCTGAGTATGTAGCGATAGAGGTATTGGTCACCTCATTGCAAAAAAAAAAGAGGTTGAGATTTCGGAAGAAGCGCAGAAAAGAGCAACTTGGATGATTGAAGGCTAAACGATAGGAAGGAATTTGGTATCTCCTATTTCCCCAACCTACCCTGAAAGTAAGCCCTAGCTTGATTTTTTTTACATCTGCATCCAATATAAGCCCTACCACCCCCACCCAAAATAAGCCCTAATTAAGACCCCTGCCCACTCCAGAGTGGGCAGGTAAAAATGTCCCTCTTAGTCCTTCTTTCCTCCAGACTAGATACCCGTGTTTCCCTGAAAAATAAGACCCTGTCTTATTATTTTTTGCCACCAAAAATGGCACCAGGTCTTATTTTTTGGGGGGGGGATACACCCTTAAGCTAGGGTGGGGATGGTGGGTGGGTAGAGCTGCCCTACTACTTACCTTTGGACAGGTGTAGCCGTGCCTCGCACACCCCGACACCTGCCTGGCCGGCCCATTTCTTCTGCCGCCGGCAAGGCTTTCCCAAAAGCCTCTGGATCGATCCAGAGCTCTGTTATTGGCTCCAGAGGCCTTCAGGAAAGCCTTACTGGCCGCAGAAGATCTTCCCGGAGGCCTCGGACAGCCAAAAGGAGTCCAGAGCGACGCGTGGAAGTGAGGTTAGTCAGTGGAGGTTATCCCCCCCCCAAAATAAGACCTGGTGCCATTTTTGGTGGCAAAAAATAATAATAAGACAGGGTCTTATTTTTCAGGGAAACACGGGTATCTAGTCTGGAGGAAAGAAGGACTAAGAGGGACATGATAGAAGTCTTCCAATATTTCAGGGGCTCCCCAGAGAAGATGTGGGGGGGAATTCCAGTTATTTTCCAAAACACCAGAAGGCAGGAGGAGAAGCAACGGATGGAAACTCATCAAGGAGAGAAGCAACTTGGAATTAAGGGGGAATTTCCCCGCTCCCGTCCCACCGTTGCTAGTGCCAGCCTCCCTAGTGCCAGGGATCGCGAAGCGAGCCCATTGTGCAGCCAGGATCATTTTAATTGTGCTTTTTTTGTGGGATTTTTCTGAAGGATTGTTATTTTTTTTCTCCCCTGCTTTCTTTTAGAGGGGGGAACCTGGCGGATCCTCCTCATTTCTTTCGTCATCATGTTTGTCGTGTGCCCGGTGTTGGCCTTCTTCCTCCTCCGATTCTACATCCGAAAGAAGTGCCCGAAACGTAAGGCCATTGTCCTGTTTTTCTTTTGGCCAGCAGTACTCCACCAATTCTTCCTCTCCCACTGCTCAGGACACCCCCTAGGTAGGGGGTCTACGCCAACTCACCACAGCCAACTCGCCACCAGATAATTCACCGCAGCCAAGGCTCAGCAGGAAAAGTTACACGAGTATCGGAGGTATCAGAGAAATGGTGGAATGGAAACCTTGAAAGAAAAGATGCAAAAGGAAGGACCACGCGAAAAGCGGGTGACAAGAATTGAAATAATTTTAAAACCATTTTAAATAATTAAATTGAATTGTTGAATTGTCCTGCAGCAAGTTGACTGTGGTGAGTTGGCCTTGATGAGTTGACCATGGGGAGTTGGCCATGAAGAGTTGACCATAGTGAGTTGGCTATGGGGAGTTGTCCATGGTGAGTTGTCCATGATGAGTTGACCATGGAGAGTTGGCCATAATGAGTTAATCATGGGGAGTTGGCCATGATGAGTTGACCATAGTGAGTTGGCCATGATGAGTTAACCATGGGGAGTTGGCCATGATGAATTAACCATGGTGAGTTGACCATGGGGAATTGGCCATGTTGAGTTGACCATCGGGAGTTGACCATGAGGAGCTGGCCATAATGAGTTGGCCATGGGGAGTTGGCCATGATGAGTTAACCATGGGGAGTTGACCATGATGAGTTGACCATAGTGAGTTAGCCATGGGGAGTTGGCCGTGTTAATGTGGCTGTGGTGAGTTGCCCCATTCCGAGGTCTTGGATTGCTTGGCATGCCTGCGCAGGGAGTTTTGTGTTGTGTCTCAGTTCTCCCGCTTCTTCTGTCCCGCAGCTGTCCATGGGCAGTTGGCCCAGGAGGTCGATGAATGCATCTACAGATACCCCGAAGAAGAAGAAGGAGGAAGCTGTGAAGCCCCTGCCAGTCTCAAAAGGGACCTTTTGGAAAAATTATCTTCACAAGATGTATAACAACTCTGGGTCAAAGTGCTAAGAAGGGCTTCCTTGACCCGAAGGAACCCCCACACACACACACAAACAAAAAGACCCCCACCCCAAAGCATTTTGAGAAACTCTGCTTTTGAATGAATCCTTGCCATCTTCAGAAGAAGCGATGGAAGAATCCCTTCAATTATCCCCTTTTCTCTGTCTCTGGAACTGGAATATCGGCCTGATGGCCCTCGATTTGAACTTTAAATCAAAACAAAACACCATACACAACACAATGGGACACACTGGTTTTTGATTTGGGGAGGGGGACGTTGTTTGGATGGCCAGAAGGCAATGGGAAAAGTAGCCCATGCAAAAAAATAAATAAATAAAAGCACGGTGTTGCGGGGAAAAGTTGTGTTGTGTTAAGTTGAATGGCAAAGAGTTGGAAGTTGGAAGTTCTCGAGAACCTGGTGGCCTTCCAGAGGCCAGGATCTCCCTGTTTCCAAGGGTTTGGTGTTTTTTTTCAACCTCCAGAAGTTTCTTCACTTCCTAAAAGCTATTTTGTTGGGGGTGATTTCTGGCTCCCAGCCTCTTCTCGATGGCCTTTCAAGACATCCTAGGTACAAATCTCAACTTATCATCACTGGTCATCACTTCCCACCTACGAACGACTTCTCTCTCTCTCTCTCTCTCTCTCTTTTTTTGATTCAGATTAAACATGACTCATAACACAACCATTTCTTTACGCGCACACTCTTCTGATGTGTGACGCCAAGTGGAAATATATCTGCGACAAGGTGGGTCTCGGTGGCCTTTTCATCTCCCCACTGCTTCCCCACCCGCCAAACCTTGATTCTCCCCTGGCCAAGTGTGCTTTGCTTCTCCCCCCGGGGTTTGGGGGCCCTGGCGGCTACGACGTCAAGGCTATATTGTGGAAGGATATTTCTATATTTACGCCCCAGCTGCGCTTTGAACTTGTCAAACTCTGGGGGTTTCCAGAGGTGTTAAAAAGAAAATTACCTTCCCACAGCTAGATTTGCCCCGAGAAATCATCTTATTTGAGAGGACTTCAAATACAGGTAGACCACCTGGAAAGAAAGAGACATTTTCTGACAGGGAGAACAATCAACCCATGGAACAGAAGTTGCCCTCAGAAGTTGTGGGAGCTTCATCATCCCTGGAGGCTTTCGAGAAGAGGCTGGGCTGCCCTCTGTCAGAAATGGTGTAGGGTCTCCTGCTTGGGCAGGGGGTTGGACTAGATGACCTACAAGGTCCCTTCCAACTCTGATTATCTGTTATCTATTATCCTCTTACAAAAAGCCCATCTAGTGTCCAAAGATATGACAGCGTCATTGGAAAAAAATAAATAAATAAATAAATAATAATAATAATAATAATAATAATAATAAAATAATAATAATAATAATAATAATAATAATAATAATAATAATAATAATATTATTTATGGCTGCTTTTCACCCTTACGACCGTTGTAGCATCCCCACAGTGCCGTGAACCGAAATTCACTATTTACTATTTACTAAAGTTACTCCACAAACTATTGTAATAAGGCGGGGTTCGTTTAGCGACCGTCGAGAGCGACATCGTTTGAAAAAATAAAAGCGACTCAGGGCCGTATTTCCACACTTAACGTCTGTCGTGGCCTTCCCATGGCTCACGGGATCCGAGTTCCGACACTTGGAAAAACAGACTCGTAGTTATGACGGCTCACTTTTTTTGGCGACCGTCTGGATGAGAGCACCCCCAATGGGCAAAGCCGGCTTCACTTAAAGACCAGGCAACTCCGTTTGGAAGAATTCACGCCAGGCGAGGAAGTTCGTAGGGCAGGACGAAACCCTCTGGACAACGGTCTCGCTTAGCGATGTCACTTTGGGGCTCAGTGGTGGTTTTAAGTCGAGGACGAGCTGTATATGAATTGTGTCCCAGAATTTAGATTAAAAAGGGATCCCCAAACAATACGGGACGGTTGTTTTGCTGGGCGACGGAGAGAGAACAGGTGCATCCCCTATTGTGAAGTGAAGAAAAACAGCCACGAAACCACAACTCACAACCTGAAGGCAGCGGGACTCGAGTCATTCGGGGCGAGGGCCAGAGGGAGGGGTGTTTTGGCAGTAAGTCCGCTCGAAAAGAAACCGAAAAGTCAATATATGATCTGCTTATAATATGTGCCAAGAGCCCCCTAACTCCTCCTCCGCCTGCTGGGAAGTTTTGCCCCTTGCAAAACTCCGTTAATCCACATTTCCTTGAAATTTTTAAAAGGCTGCTTGGAATCGAGCTGCAAAGGCGAGATCCAGTTCTGAGAAGGCGGGTGCGCGACAGCGCTGGGAAATGCCGGGCAAAAGTAATTTTCTGAAACTGTACATGAAACAAAAGTCCGCATTGACATTCAAAACTGACACCCTTAGTAAGGACTTTATTCAAAACATGCAGAGAGAGAGAGAGATAAAAAGAGAGAGATAAAGAGAGAGATAGAGAGACAGAGAGATAGAGACATAAAGAGAGATAGAGAGTGAGAGAGAGAGAGAGACAGAGAGAGAGGGAGAGAGAAAGAGAAAGAGAAAGAGAGAGAAAGAGAAACAGACAGAGATAGAAAGAGACCTAGAGAGGTAGAAACAGATAGAGATAGAGAGAAAGAGAGAGAGCTAGAGAGACAGAGACAAAAAGAGATGAGAGAGAGAAGGAGATAGATAGAGAAAGAGAGAGACAGAAACAGAGAGACAGAGAGATAAAGAGAGCTAGAGTGGCAGAAAGAGAGAGAGAAAGAGAAAGAGAAAGAGAGAAAGAGGCAGAGAGAGACAGAGACAGGTAAAGAGACAGAGACAAATAAAAAGAGATGAGAGAGAGAAGGAGACAGAGAGAGAGAAAGAGAGACAGAGAGACAAATAAAAAGAGATGAGAGAAAGAGAGAGGCAGAGACAAAGGGATAAAGAGACAGAGATAAAAAGATGAGAGAGACAAGAGACAGATAAAGATAGATAGATAGATAGAGAGAGAGAGAGAGAGAGAGAGAGAGAGGGAAGGAGAAGGAGACAGAAGGGAGGGACCTAAATGAAAAGTTGCCAACTGTCCCAAGCCAGATAAAGGCTACTTGTGGGAGCACCGAGTCGCCAAAAGAATATAGTTAGACCTCGGCTTATGACCATAATCGAGGCCAACATTCCTGTGGCTAAGCGGAACATTTGTCCAGTGAGTTTCGCCCGGTTTTACGTCTGTCCTTGCCACCGTGGTTAAGTGAATCCTTGCAGCTGTTAAAGCGAATCCGGCTTGCCCATGGACTTTGCTCCTCCGAAGGTTGCAAAAGGTGAATCATGTGACCCCCGGGGGAACACTGCACCCGTCGTAAGTACGAGTCATTGGCCAAGCCTCAGAATTTTAATCGCCTGAGCATGGGGGAGATGCGAGAAACATCATAACTGTGAAAAACAACCCCCCCCCTTTTTTTTTTCTCCCAGTGCTGTAACTTTGGTCACTAAATGAACTGTTGTCAATCAAGGATCTTTTGCTCGAGCTGGGGGCTGGACTAGACGACCTCCAAGGTCCCTTCCAGGATCTCTTCCAATTCTGACTACCTGGTTTAATTTGCGTGATCCATGTAACCTGGCCACAACCGTGTGTGTCTTTCTGGATAACGCAAGGCGTCCTCCTGGGCAGGGAGCGGAGATATTTTGAAATGTAAAAGCAATTTAAAAAAAATTTTTTTTTAAAAAAAAGGGAATATTTGGGCCACCGATAGACTAACGTCCCTCTCTGAAAAGCCCGTTTCCGTTTTTGGTGATGGGTAATTATTATTATTTTTGCTTTTTTACCGACGCTTTTTGTGTGTGTGTTCATTTGATGGGATTGACGGCTGAATTAAAAGACGGAGGAGTTCAGGTCGAAATAAGAGGAAGGAAGGAAGGAAGGAAAGAAGGAGCTTTAAAAGTCGGACATCCTGTTTGAGATATCAATCCAGCCAAGACATCAGTGAAAAGTTGGGAGAGAAAAGAAGAAGAAGAAGGAGAAGGAGGAGACGGGAAAAGCATCCGAAGACCGTGGGCAGGAGGAGCCCACCCCACCTCACTGCTGTCTACAGCCTTCCTTTTTGTTGCTGGATTTCGGGCAGCCCACCTTGTCTGGCTGTCGTTTGGTCGGGGAGACGAAGACGGGAGCTGCCACCCTCGGCGGGTAGTCGAAGGGGCTGTCCGTCTGGGCCAGGGGTCCTGGGCTGGGGGCTAGGAGGAGAGGAGAGGAAAGGAAAGGAAAAGGAAAAGGAAAAAAGGAAAGAGAATGTCAGCACGGAACGGGGATCTCTGCTTCCACCTCTCTCTTGTCTCCCCAGCTCTCAATAATTATTTTTCTTAAGGTTATTTTCCAGTGCAGTGTTAGGAATAATCTCCTCTGTTATATAGTCTCCTGCTTGAGCAGGGGGGTTGGACTAGAAGACCTCCAAGGTCCCTTCCAATTGCTATTCCATTTCCATTTCCTGTTCTATTCTATATTCTATTCTATTCATTTTCTATTCTATTCTATTCTATTCTATATTCTATTCTATTCTTCATTCCAATATCTATTCTATTCTATTTTTTATCCTATTCTATCCAATTCTATTCTGTATTCTATTATTCTATTCTCTATTTTATTATTCTATTCTATTCTATTCTCTATTTTATTATTCTATTCTATTCTTTATTCTATTCTCTATTTTATTATTCTATTCTATTATTCTATTCTCTATTTTATATTCTATTCTATTCTATTATTCTATTAATTCTATGCTTATTGTATTCTGGAATCTATCTTAAGTTCAATGGGACTTTCTCCAATATAAATATGAAAACAATTGTTATGTGATTACCTTTTGTACCCAGATCCATCACATCTGAAGGCATCCCCATTTTAGTGGCTTGAAAAGTTGGATCCAGAACTTCAGCGATATTTCGGCAAAACTGTGGCCTAAGTAAAAAAACCAAGACTATAAGATACATTTAAAAAATCACCTAGTTGTTGCTGTAGAATAGAGTTAGAGTAGAGCAGAAGAATAGAACAGAATAAGAATTAGAATCAGAATAGAATAGAAAATAGAATAGAATAGAATAGAAAATAGAATAGAATAGAATAGAATAGAAAATAGAATAGAATAGAGAATAGAATAAAATAGAATAGAAAATAGAATAGAAAACAGAAAAGAAAACAGAATAGAAAATAGAATAGAATAGTATTTAGATATACTGCTTGACAGAGCTTTACACAGACCTCTCTAAGCGGTTTACAGAGTCAGCTTACAGCCCTCAACAATCTGGGTCCTCATTTTACCGACCTCGGAAGGTCGGAAGGCTGAGTCAACCTGGAGCTGGTCAGGATCGAACGGCTGGCAGCGGGCAGACTCGACCTGCCACCCTGCATTTTAACTCCTGCCCCGCCACATATTTTGGCCTTCCACGTTTAATTCCCTAACTCTGGGATTGAGGCAGCCCATACATGGGAGGCAGCACTGACTTCTTCTGGATGGCAGCTCCTTTCGCCGTCCCATTGGTGTCCTCTGGATCGGCCTGGATCCTCAGCAGGGCTGGGCTTCTGCCACTCGGCCAGGAGTCCTTCTGGAAACAAGGCGAGAGAAAGGCAAAGGTGGCTTGGAAAGGTCTAGACAGGTGTTGGGGTTCACCAGCAGCAGGTGCGGACAGCTGAGGCCTCGGAGGGCGAGGACTCGGATGAGGGACCTGCGTGGGATGCAGGGATGGGGCCAGGACCATCAGGGGGTGGAGTGCTGCCTTTGGAGATGGTGGAGGCTGGCAGCAATGAGGAAGAGCACCCCGAGGAGCCTGTGCTCAATGCGCATGCACGCAGGGCTGCTTGAAGGAAAGAGCAGCCAAAGCAGCAAGGGCGACTCAGGAAAGTAAGGCTGCAAGGTAATGTTCCCTCCCTTAAGGGATAAAAGCCAGCCTTTGGGGTTGCCTTCTTTGCAGGAAGCAAGGAAGTTCTTGCACTTCAAGTCCTTGTGGAAGTTCGGTCTATCCTGGTTTGTTTTCGGAGACTTTTGCCTTTGAATATTTCCTTACAATTTAGTGTTGTGTTCTTGGCAGCCTTGCACAACTTGTGCAGCCTTGCACAACTCGCTCGTATCTGGGACAATTAGTTTTTTTAATAGCGCTTGGCTGTGAATGAGCGGAATCCACAGAGACGCATTTAAAAGGTTTTGCTTTTATCTCTGTTTTGTGTTTGTTTGCTTTCCTTAAATAAAAGAAATCGTTTTGGAAAGACGGGACTTTGTTCTTTGCTTTTTAAATGGAAACCTGACAGCTGCGGCTTCTTACCTCTGGGTTGCAATGGCTTTGTCCCTCGGGGGGCTCGGTCTGCTTCCTCTCCTGCCGTGGGGAGCCCCACTGGGTCTGGAGTTCCTTGTCTTGTAGGTAGCGGGCAATTTCCTAATTTGGTGGGGCAGGGGGGCAAAGGGAGAAAGGATTTATCGGATATGTCCCTGGAAAAAGTGCCCTAGGCTAGGGAGGCAAAATAATAATTATTATTATTATTAATTATTATTATTATTTATTTATTATCATCATCATTTTACTTACTTACTTAGTTACTTATTTCTTTATTTTGTTCTTCCCATTGTTAAAAGCTGGCTGGGAAAGCCACATATAGCAACCACATCACTCACAATGACTTGATAGGGCCGGGGAAAATGCCAAAAAATTTTTTAAAGTCCAATGATTGGTCTTTGGTTCCTCTTTCCCCCACACCTCCCCCCGCCGCCACCGTAACTTCAAACAGGTTGCTAAACGGATGGCTGTAAGTCAAGGATGGCCTGTAAGTTTTGGGCTACAAGGAAGGGATTTCCAATTGGCTGTAGCCTTAACTTAAAAAGCTGCCGGAGAGGGGAAATTCATGAAAGGTGATGACAGGTGTCACAGGATGAGTTCAGAGAGAAGCTTCAAACCATCTTGCCAGCTACTCACCTCATCCTGGGCTACCTGAGCCGCCCGGTAATCGTCATCTTGCTCCCGGTTCCTCCTGGCTCTCTGCAGAAGGAAGAAAACGTTGAGCCAGGGGTCCAGAGAGATTTCCCCCTCCCCAGAAGGTTAATCTTGGTACAGGAGAAATGAATGGGTCTATGACAACTCTCAATGGCCAACCCGCCACGGCCAACTATGGCCAATCATGGCCAACTCTCCATGGTCAACCATGGCCAACTATCGCCAACTCTCCATGGCCAACTCCCCATGGTCAACCATGGCAAACGTCCCATGGCCAACTATGGCCAACTATTGCCAACCATGGCCAACTCTCCATGGTCAACCATGGCCAACCATGGCCAACTCTCCATGGTCAACCATGGCCAACTCTCCATGGTCAACCATGGCCAACCATGGCCAACTCTCCATGGCAGAATAGAATCTTTCAAGGAAGGACGTCAAAGACAGGACAGCATGAAAGGGAGAGTGACAAAAATTAAAAATAGTTTTCCAATTATTTCAAATCCTCCAATTAAATTGTCGCGTTGTCCTGCAATGAGTTGGCCGTGGCGAGTTGTCCCATTCTGCAAATGAACACGGCGGCCTGCCAAGAAGCAAAACAGGGTTCACCCCAAGATAGAGGTGGGGCCCATGGCCGCCCCTTTCTCTCTCTCTCCCTTTCTCTCTTTCCTTTTTCCGCTCATGTTAGCAGGAGATGATCCTGGTTTTAAGATGACGATCCCCATGGGGATTTCTAATTCGGCAGGATGGGCATTTCCCTGCCCGTAGTGGCATTCGCTTCCTGATCAGTAGGGTGTCAGGATTCCAGCCATCGCCCGAATGAAACCGTGATCCTCGAGCCAAACTTCAAAAAAAAAAACTTCCAAGGATTCATTAGAGGCGACATCCTGGCCCTGCCCTGTAGGAAGCCAATTCTGGCCTACGTCATTTACAGCCCCCTGTGACCCTGTTTCCCCCACTCCCCTCTGGGCGTGTCATAAATCAGATTCTCCAATTGAGCACCTTCGCAGGCTGGGTGTCATCAATCACGTTCTCCAACTAAACACATTGGCAGGCAAAAGCTCCGGTAGTTTAGTTATAATCTTTTCAAGATAAAGAGTTGGAATGTGCTTCCGCTTCCAAACGGCTGCCCCGCTCTTCCCGATTTCCTTCCTTCTCCCCACTTCCCCTTTTTTTAAAATGGCAGTTACTAAAACAGGCGTAGGAATGTTTGACGAGTTGACACTGGGTCGGGGTACTCACAACGCGCGTCTCTTCTCTTTCTTCCTCCTCCTGCAGCTTCCGGGCCAGTTCCTCATCTTCTTGAAACTGCTGCTGGATCTGGAGTTCCAGTCTGGCCATCTCCCAGTGCAGGGCCTCGGGGACGCCATCTGAACGCACAAAGCAAAAAAAAAAGATGAACAGAGAAAATTAGGAATGGAATAGAGCTGGAAGGGACCTCGGAGGTCAACTAGTCCAACCCCCCAACCCCGCTCAGGCCGGAGGGCCGTGCTGTCCAACACACACAAGTTCACCACAGAGGCACGCTGGTCCTTACCTCTTGTCCCACGTGAGGGCCTTTGCTTTGACTGACCGCTCTCGTCCTTTTCCTAAATGGGAGAAACAGAAACAAAACCAAAAAGAAAAGAAAAAAAAAATCTCTTGAGATGCTTTCCTTCATGAGGACTAGAGCCTTGCTTGGTTCGGATCTCCCTTGCTTTTGCTAGCCCCCTCCCAGCGAGAGGCTTCCTTGCAGCTTCCGCCCTCTTTCTTGCTAGCCTTGCTCAACAAACCACAAACAAACCACAAACCAAGGAGAAACCTTGACAGAAGAACAGGGTTGGAAGGGACCTTGCGGGTCATCTAGTCCAACCCCCCCACCCAAGCATTGAACCGTGATCTCTCAACAGGCTGTTTCAGGTCTTCAGTCATCTTAGTTGCTCTTCCCTGCACATTTCCCCCCCAAAAGTCTCTTTTTGTTCTAACATGGGTGACCCAAACGATTTTGATTCTATTTTATTTTTTATTTTATTTTATTTTTATTTGTCAATTGCTTACAAGATAATAGGTATAAGTAAAAACAAAGTTATGAATACATGAATACATATAAGAAAAATAAATAAATATATATATAAAAGAAACAATAGGACAGGGACGGTAGGCACGTTAGTGCGCTTATGCACGCCCCTTACAGACCTCTTAGGAAAGGAGTGAGGTCAATAGTAGACAGTCTGAGGTTAAAGGTTTTTGGCGTTTGGGGAAGAAACCACAGAGTCAGGTAGAGGATTCCAGACATTGACCACTCTGTGGCTGAAGTCGTATTTCCTGAAATCAAGTTTGGTGCGGTTTATCTTGAGTTTGTATCTGTTGTGTGCTCTTGTGTTGTTATGGTTGAAGCTGAAGTATTCATTGACAGGTAGGACATTGCAATATATAATTTTATACACTATACTTAGATCGGACCAAAGATGGCGTAGTTCTAGGTTTTCTAGGTCTAGAATTTCAAGTCTGGTGGCATAAGGTATTCTACAACGAGTAGAGGAGTGGAGAACTCTTCTTGTGAAATATTTCTGGACTTTCTCAACTGTGCTAATATCAGATACGTAATGCGGGTTCCAGACTGATTAGCTGTTTTCGAGTATTGGTCTAGCAAATGTTTTGTATGTTCTAGTTAGCAGTGTGATATTACCTGAGAAAAAGCTACGTAGGATTAGGTTGACAACTCTTAATGCCTTTTTGGCTATGTGGTTACAGTGGGCTCTGGCACTTAGATCATTAGAGATGAGTATTCCAAGATCCTTGACTGAGTTTGGATCGTCAACAAGGTCTTGACTATTCCCTGCCTCTGTTGATACAACCAAGGACTGTATTATTTATATATTGGATTGTTTATTTGAAATAATGACATAGAATTGTTAAATGGTCCCACAGCAAGTTCTCCCATGGTGTGTTGGCCGTGGTGAGTTATCTCACTTCGGGCCGAGAGAGGCCCCTGGGAGAGAAGGATGAATGCCACCAATTGTTCACCGGCGTATCTTCTTTGCAACGTCTGTGCACCAGAAGGTTTCTCCGGGTTGGGGGTGTGTGCAGCCGTGTGTGCATTGGCCGAGCGCGATCCCCACCCTTGTCACGACTGACCAAATCTTGGGAGAAGAGAAAGGCGATGTGAAGTCATCTCCTTCTTGCGTTTCGCTCCCCAATGTTCCGGAACCGGGTTCAATAGGCCTGGGAGTATTTGGATCGGACCCAAAATTAGCAGAGGAGGGAGAAGGAGGAGTGGCCAACGGTGCGGTGCGAAGCCTCGGTCAGATTTTGGCAAGCAATGACTGACTTTCTACTCCGGGGGCAGGGTATGTGTGGAAGATAGTGGGGAGGTGTTTGGTTTGTATCTGCCAAAATTGCTCTCAGAATGCATGAGTAACGGCCAAGCGTGGAGTTAAGAGGCAAGTTTTGGTAAAAAAAAAAAATGGTCAAGAATGATGTAGACTTGTCATCAGCACCTCTATAACCGTCTGGTTCGGTTCTTCAACCCAACAAGAAAATGTAAGGGGCCCGATCTACCCAATGCGAAGAGGGAGCTTTTGGACCTCAGGGACCACCAAACTCATATTTTTAAATCCCGCAGACCAGAGACCCTGGGGAAATCCCCCCAAAGTCTGCAGGAAAATCCCCCACTCTGTTTTCCTACCGATCGATTGTTCTTTACTGTCTCCAGTTCCGTTCTCAGGGAAGAGAGAGAGAGAGGAGAGACTTTTGGCTTCATGCAAGGAAAACAGCAGAAGCTGCAAAAGTCTTTCTTTCTCTCCCCCAAACTCTTGCCAGAAATGAGTCTTTGTGAGACTTGTCGTGCCGGCGCAGCCTCTTGGAGCAGGAGGCCTTGCAGGCAGGGGTGGGATTCAACCGGTGTTACTACCGGTTCGATTATTACGTTTTGCGCGCGCATGAAAGAGCTGTTGTTTTTCTTTTACAGGAGAACGAACACACATCCCTGCCCAAGAGGTTGGCCATCCGTCCCCTTAGGAATAAAACTTGGAATTTCTTCCATTTCTCTCTCTCCTCTTCGCTGCAGCCCGCAGAGGAAGAAAGCTGGGCTATTTTGCGGGGTTCAAACTTTAATTGTGGAGGCTGTTTGTTTTCGTTGGGGTGAGGACCCATGTTATTGTTTTGCATGCTGGTTGCTGCTTTCACAATGGGGAGAAAGTCCTGGTCAGCTGCTGTTTTCGCCAGAGATGCCAGACCGTCTCGGGGAATTTGTTCCTCCTCCTGGAGCGTTGCTTACGAGCCCCATAATCTGATCAGGGAATGCATTTATTTATAGGGAGCGGGAAAACGGCTTGGCTCTTTATTATTACTGTTATGAATCTCCCCCGGAGGCTGTTTTAAAAGGCTGTTATCTCAAGCCCCTTTTTCGTCTTCTCCAAGGGCACTCAGCCAAACCAAATAACGCAAGAGCGATATTCTTTTAGAGAGGACGCATTTATGAGGACTTTAGATGGGATCGACAGAGTTGGGAGGGACGCTTGTCTGAAGGGCACGGGTTCCCCTGCTTGAACAGGAGGGTTGGAGTAGAAGACCTCCAAGGGTCCCTTCCAACTGTGTGATTCTATGATTCTGAGATAGATAAATGGAAATATGGATGGATGGATGGATGGAAGGAGGGAGAGAAGGAAGGAGGGAGAAGAGAAGGGAGGAAGGAGGGAGAGAAAGAAGGAGGGAAGGAAGGAAGGAAGGAAGGAAGGAAGGAGGGAGGAAGGAAGGAGGGAGAGAAGGAAGGAGGGAAGGAAGGAGGGAGGGAAAGGAGGGAGAGAAGGAAGGAGGGAGGAAAGGAGGGAGGGAGGGAGGAGGGAGGGAGGAAAGGAAAGCAGAAAAATGGAAGGAAAGAAGGAAGGAAGGAAGGAAGGAAGGAAGGAAGGAAGGAAGGAAGGAAGGAAGGA
>NW_020769508.1:334210-347040 GCF_900518735.1 Pseudonaja textilis
GGAAGGAAGGAAGGAAGGAAGGAAGGAAGGAAGGAAGGAAGGAAGGACTCTGGAATGATATACAGCCTCCTGCTTCAGCAGGGGATCGGACTCTCAAGGAAAATGAGTAGGGGGTGGCATGATAGCAGCCTGCCAATTGTCACCGAGAAGCGGCACAATTCAGTGAACAAATGTTTTCCCTTAGCGACAGAAATCTCGGGCTCCGTGGGGATTGTAAGTCAAGGACTATCCCAAGAGCACCCCGGAAAACCCGAAAAGACCAAGGGTCCATCGTTGCAGCTTTGGCCCAAGCTGGTGCTGGCCAAGAGCGGCCAAGCCAGGGCAGTTCAAACTTGGCACGAGGGAATCTCCTACCTGGTCGCCGGCCTTCTTCCGTTCCCCTTTTCCCAGTTTCACCGGAAGATCTTTCTGGCCGTTTTTCGGGTCTCCCTCGTGGCTACAGGTGGACAGGGGGAGAGGCAGTTAGACAGGAGCAATCCTGGCTTTGTGGAATGACGGACAGAATTAACAGAATCACGGAAGGGACCTCGGAGGTCCTCTAGTCCAACCCCCACCCCCCTCAAGCAGGAGGCCCCCTAGACCATTTCAATCAATCAATCAATGCGAAGAGAGCCGGAAGGGACCTTGGAGGTCTTCTAGTCCAACCCTGCTTAAACAGGAGACGCTAGACCATTTCAATCGATCAGCCAATCCATCAAGAGAAGGAAGAGAACCCTACCTTTCTTTGGGCGGCCTGCCATCGTGAATCTTCTGGGCTTCCACCTCCTGGTTCTGAAGCCGCGTGGCCATCCGGCGGTCATTCTGGACCATCTGGTTCTTCTGCATATTGGAAGCGTAGTGCAGTTCGACTGAGGGAGAGAGAAGGGTCAGAAGGAAGCCGGAGGATGAGCGGGGGGCAATGGGTCAGGTGTGGGTCCCGTCAGGTGAGGGCAGGGCGGGGTTCACATTTCTTAGCCACCAGTTCTTGTGGGCGTGGCCTAATGCGTGGGTGTGGCTTGGTGGTCACGTGACTGGGTGGGCCTGGCTTGTAGGTAAATATTGTCAATATTTATGTAAATATTGGATTTTTTATTTTTTTTAAAAAAGAGAGAGAGAGAGAGCAACTTTTACCCCAAATCAGGCAGAACAGGCAGGCAGATTGGGTTTATGATGGGCAAATATCTAAGTGGAGAACATGATTGATGACTCTGGGCTACGGAGGGGTCTCGTTGGAGAATATGATTGATGACTCATGCAAGGGTGTCGGGGGGGAAAACCAGGCAGCGTCAGACATGTTCGCTCCCAATAAATCCTTTGGAAGTTTTGGAAGTTTGGCTCGAGGCTCAGGATTTAATTGGGGGGGTCACTGCCCGGAATCCTGAAAGACAAATCCTGTACTCCCAAGCCATTAATCCCCAGCCAGACAGTCGGGGGGGGGGTGGAATGGTGGGGAGTGGAGCAGAGAGAAAGAGGGAGGTTCAGAACTTGGACCGCTCTGGATGCTGTCATGCAAAGAGCGTTTTGACGTCACGGAAATGATTCACCAGCCCCAAAGGATGCCAGGTGAGTAAGGCGAAGGACAGTCCTTGCCACCCGCTGCCAAGAGAGAAGGAGTGAGGGGGGGGGCAACCTTGAGAGAGCGGGCCCTTAAAAGGCCATCTCATCTGGCAAGCCGCCCCCCCCCCCTTGTAAACCTGTCTGCACGCCGGATTCCCTGGAGCGATTGCGACTCCATCTCGTTAATTGGAAAGGCGGACGGTGCCAGAGATGCACGCACAGGAGACACAAACACGCACGCACGCACACACACACACACAGGGGGAAAAAAAACCCGTGCAGCCGGGACAGGAGAGGGCACTGACGGGGAAGGAGGGGGGGGTCAGAAGATTTGGAGGGAGGAAGGGATGCTAAATGCTGGAAGGACGCACGGACCATGGAAGAGGGACAGCTTGCCAACTTGCCACAGGAGCCACATCACCGCGGGACCCAGTTCAGCCGTTCGGTTTCATTATTATGAAACCGTTTAAAAAAAAAGTTATTTTAATTTTTGTTGCTCATTGGTTTTTTCCCCCCTCCTTCCTTCAGAATATTCCTCCAGGAGTTGTGAATGCTCCAACCCTGGAAGTTTTTAAAGCAGGGGTGGAAAATTATCAAGGCGAGAAGCAGCCTGGGATTCAGCTTGAGCTGGGGGTTGGACTAGATGACCTCCAGGGTCCTTCCCTTCCAATTCTGTTGTTCTCTATTCTTCCCAGCAGACAGAACAATTAAACAGTGGAATGATTTGCCTCCAGAAGTTGTGAATGCTCCAACACCGGAAGTTTTTAAAGAAGAGATTGGACCTCCACGGGTCTGAAATGATATCGAGTTTCCAGCTGGAGCAGGGGGTTGGACTAGAAGACCTCCGAGGACCCTTTCAGCCCTAGGATTCTATTAGAATCAGTGGGATGGCTTTCCTCCAGAAGTTGAGAATATTCTAACAGTTTCTAAAGAAGGGATTGGATCTCCATCTGTCTGAAATGGTGTAGGGTTTCCTGCCTGAGCAGAGGGTTGGACTAGATGACCTCTAAGCTCCCTTCCACCTCTGTTATTCTAATTCTATCCTTTCTTTAATGATTCTATTCCACAATTACTTTTAGATATTAGTGTAATTCTTGTCCTGTGGCGAGTTGGCATAGATCTCCCTCACATATTTGTCCCTACTTATCTATATTTCCTCCTTTTGTTCCTGTTTACTTATATTTGTTCTCTTCTACATAAATACATTTCAGAGATCTGCCAAATCCCCGTCCTTACTCTCTTGTTCTTGTAGACAATAGGCCAACGCACCATCTTCTAGGACAGCGAAATCTCGGCAAACTGCAGGAAAAAATGAAAAAAATGAAACATAGAAGCAGGGCCAAGCTTGAATGGACAACTAAAAGGGACAACTTTTTGAATTATTAGAATAAGGATGAAATTTGTTGAATAACGAATGGAATAACAGTATGTGACAAAATTGCAAATGTGACAGATAAAAAGCAATATGTGTAATGGATACGGCAATGAAACAAGAATCTTAGATAATATTGTAAAATAAGTTGGGAGAACATTTTAAGAAAAACGAAATAGGTTAAGACAGAAGCTGGAATTGGATAAAACAAAGTGTAACGGATATTTGAGAATATTCAAAGGAAAATAGAATAAGTAATATAAGGTGATATGAAAGAGAGAGGAGACTGAATGCTTTAAAGTTTGGGAAAAATGGTATGACCGGATGGAACAAAGATACTTAAATGGTTGATGAATTAAGGATAAGCCATATATAAATTAAATATTTATATTCGCATAAACTGTATATATTTGTAAATAATGCACAAAATAGTAGTGTAAGAAGAATGTCACAAAATGTCGAATTTAAGATACTTTTACCTTTTGCTTGTTTTTTTGTTCTTTAAAGTATAAAAGATCAATAAAGTTTATTTTAAAAAAGTCCTTCCTCATAAACACCGGAGGCTTTCAAGAAGAGACTGGACCGCCATCTGTCAGAAACGGTGTAGGGTCTCCTGCTTGGGTGAGGGGTTGGACTAGATGACCTACAAGCTCCCTTCCAACTCTGTTAATCTAAAAGTGATCTCAAGTGATATCATTTTCTGCATCCTTCCTCATATAGAAAATAGAGAAGGAGAAGAAAGAGAGGAGAGGAGAGAGCCAGAATAATCTCCAACAATTGGGAATTTTGGAGTCTGGACAAATTCCCTCCTCCAAAGAATGTGTGTGAAGGAGAAGTTTGGAAAGACAAATCCAGACATGCTTGAGATTTCCCAACAAGAACTCACATTTTGAAAACTTGTTCTGCCTGCCGGCTTGGTTGGAGCAGACAAAAACACTCGTATTTTATAATTATAAATATATAAAATTGCCTATGGCATTCAGAGACGTACCGTCTCTTCCGGCTAGAAATCCCATAAAACATGGGAATAGTAAATTTTATATATAAATAGGTCTCTCAATGCCATAGGCAATGAATAAGCAATACAGGTAAGTCCTCGAATTACGACCCACGCGGTCTTTAGGGCCGTTGCAACTTTGAATGGTTGCTAAATGAACTGTCGTAACTCAAGGACTTCCTGTAGAAGATCTGTGTCTTCTTCCGCCAACGGAAAAAATAATAATAATCTGTTTTGATTATTTATTTATTTGGCACTTTCCCCCCCCAAAGTCTCAACCTTGTCTTTTACAAATGGGCGGTTGTAAGTCGAGAACCAGGTATGCTTTAAAAATAAAAACTGGGGGGAGATTCTGAATGTCCCATTCTTTTCATCGCGTACCTTCCTGGACGGGTGGCAGGCAGGAACTGTCGATCTGAAGTTCAGTCATTGTGTTCTTTTCATAGGGCCCAAACTCCCAACAGCAATCTGGAAGAACAAGGCATCAAATTGCTAAGACTCTGCTGGTGTGATCTTCAAGACAAGAGTATTTCAAAATGCAAGACGGATAGATAGATAGATGGATAGATAGACAGATAGATAGATAGATAGATAGATAGATAGATAGATAGATAGATAGATAGATAGATAGATGATAGATAGATAGATAATGCTCAGAATCCAAATAGATCATAGATTATAGAAGACTATAGAATTCTATAATGGAATTCTAGAGGAGAGAGAAATGGAGAAGAGAGAAGTGAAGAGAGAAGAGAAAGGAAGGTGAAGAGAGAAGAGGAGAAAACAGAAAAGAAGGTGAAGAGAGAAAAGGTGAAGAGAAAAGATAGAAGAGAAGAGGGAACTGAAGAGAAAAGGTGAAGAGAGAAGAGAAGACCCCAAATATCAATTTTGGGTGCCTTTTGTCCGAGGCAGAAAGACCAGGGAAGGCCCAGAGGGACTGGCCCACGTTCGGTTGGGGGGGACGGGGGGTTGTCAGTCACACAGATCAAAGGGATTGCCACCTTCCTCCCTTCTCCCCTCCCTCCCTCCTCTTCCTCCTCCTCTTCCTCTGAGCTTTGTAAATTTCCTTGGCTTTTCCTTCCTTGACCTGCAGTTTCTCCTTCAGGGAAGGAAGAAGGAGGGGTGGGGGCAGATGGGTGGGGGTTGGGGGGGCTACACCCCGTCCCCTGAGACCAAGGGAGGGGGGACCCCCGTTTAAATCCTAACAGGGGGGGGGGGGGGGGGGGGGGGCCCAAACCCCCCCCCCCCCCCGTCCCCTGAAGGAAAGCTGCCAATGTCAGCGCTGGTTTTGGGAAGGTTTTATTGGCTTTCCTCTGGCTAAATAGGTGCGGGGCGGGGGCGGGGGGGATGCTTGAGGGTATCAAGGGGGGTCCATTTTCAGCTTTTTTCCTCCCCCCAAAGACAGATCTCCGAGGTCGCAGCCCTGGAGAGGGTGGGAGCCTCGCCAGCCTTACCTGGGAAGGCTTCTGGCCGGGCGCGCGCGGGGGTCGCCCACTCGCCGCCTTTCCAAGCCGCAGCAGCAGCAGCCGACGGGCTTCTGATCTAAGCCCCCACCCCACCCACCCCCGGCCCGTCCAGCTGTTTGAACCGGGTCCGAGCGGAAGCCAGGTCCCCCCCGCGGGAGCTCTCCAAAAAAACCGGGCCGAAGATGCTCCGGTTGCCAGCGGGCCAGGTGGAAAGGCCGGGGAAGGAGGGAGGGAGGGAAAGGGAGGGGGGGGGTCGCAAGGAAAGAGGGGAGGGAGGGAGGCAGCCCCGCCAGACTGCTCCTCCTCCTCCTGCGCCGCAGCGCTCCTCCCTCTCGCGCGCCTCTTGCGCGCGGCAGGTGCGCGGAGACTTACCTGGAGCGCGCGCGCGCGCGCTGGAGAGGTCGGGAGAGGGTCTCCGCTGGGCAGGAGAGGGGTGGTGGGGGGGGGGCAGGCTTAGCTGCCCTCTCCTGGACCCTGGGGAAGGCAGGCTGGAAGTTGCGCCCCCCTCCCCTCCATTGCTCCCCTTTCGGAAACCCATCCCGCCCCCCCCCGCGAGGTCATTTACGCGTTCCCCGCCAAGGGCGCTTTGGGAACGGCGGAGGGCGCGCGCCGCGGCGAGGGCTGATTGCGGGGGACTGGAGACAAGACGCCAAGCAGGGTTATACAGCGAGTCCTCGACTGACGGCCATTCGTTTAGTGACCGCCGGAAGTGAGAAGGGCTCTGGGGAAAAAAGTGGGGGGGGACTTGGGATTTTTTGGGGACACAGGACCATTTTTCCACAACAACTGGCCGTTGGGGCCTCCCCTCCATCAGGTCATTGACATTTGGATGCTTGGCCCCTGACTCGCTTTTAGGACGGTCGCAAATGCAAGTGGCCAAGCGTCTGCCTTTTGAGGACGTGGTCGTATGTGTGAGAAACTATTCTAAGTTGCTTCACACACACACACACACACACACACACACACACACACACACACACACACCCCGTGCCGTTGTAACTTTGGAACGGTCCCTAAATGAACTGGTTGTAAGTTGTATTGAACAGGGGGTTGAACTAGATAACCTCCAAGGGGCCTTCCAACGCTGTCCTTCTATGATTCTGTAAGGGTCTCTCTTCCTTGAGCAGCGGGTTGGGCTAGATGACCTCCCAGGTCCCTTCCAGCTCTGTGATGGACGTGGAGGGGGGGGTAAGGGGGGGGCAGGCAGGGACAAAATACATCCTGGTGGTGACCTTTCCTCGGAGTTTCCACCTTCCTTGCTTTTCCAACCGAGTTGGATTCCTCTGGCCTCTGCCGTTGGTTTGAAGGAGAAATTATTTTTTTCTTTTTGCAGTGAGCAATGAGGTCATGCGATGGTCTGACCTAATTACTTTGCGCAGGAGGAAAATGAAAAAATAATAATAAATAAAAACGAAATGTATGGCGTGTGAGTCACCGGGCAGGGTGGAGAAAGAGAAGGAGCGAGGCTGGAGGAGTGGGGTGAGGTAGAGACGGTTCGAGCGATGAGAGATAGGTCGACATTCCTTGAGGTCGTTTGAAGGGTCACAACTTGGAGGTGACTGAGCAAAACGTAGAAGACGAGACCGGCTCCCATAGACGTCAAGACTGGGAGACCAGCTGGCTTCGGTTCATTCCGTGCGTAGATTGATCGGAAGAGAGCTGGAAGGGGCCACAGAGGTCTTCTAGTCCAGCCCCCTGTTCAAGCAGGCGACCCTAGATCTTTTTACTTTTTATTTTATTTTCAAATACTTCTTATTAATTTTTTTTCACTTTAAAAAAAAAATCATATATACAATTTTTGCAGTAAGTTGTGGCATCACCTTTTCTGTTTTCATTTACACACACACATATATATATATAATTTACATTTACATTTTGCATTATCTTTTATTCCTGTTATCTAACCAAACATACCATTTTCCCCAGACCGTATTATATTTTCTTCCTTCTCCTGCAATTCCATTGTAGATTTTTTTGGGGGAGCGGTGGTGGTTATTTATTTATTTTAACTCAGAGAAGCGACAGGTAGCTTTTGAACTCCAAAATAAAAAAATAAAAATAAAAAATTAGCTTCTCTCTGTTGGGTTGTACATCAAAATCCCGGGATGCAAAACTCTGCAGAAAAGTTGACACTTTTCTCATGATCCATTCTTGGAAAATAGAAAAGCCAGCTGTTATAACAAAAAGCCATTTCTATTCCTGCGCAAAACGTGTGAACTTTTTGGCAGGTGGGACACACACAACGCTGAAGAGACCGTAACTGGTTTTGTTTTTAGATGAAGAAAGCTGAAGGTAATTTTAGAAAACCTCCCAGGATCGAATTAGGTTTTTTCTGGGGTGGGGACCACAATTGACTCTAATAATATCACTTCAAGGCTAATTTCCCTCTCGGAGCTGCCAGGTTGATTATGTTCTGCTTTCCCTACAAGAGAGCTCTCGGCAGGAGCGAAACGGCTTCCCCACCCAAAATCTTGGCGTTGCTTACAAGTGCTTAAAAGTGGATCATAAGTTGGAGAAATTAGCTGCATCCAGTTTCCAAGATCTGGCCGGGCTGGTTGGTTGGTGGAGCCATCTTCTTCAAGAAACAACGGTTGGAAACTCATCAAGGAGAGAAGCAACGTGGAATGAAGGAGAAAGTTCCTAACAGTGAGGCCAATTGACCCATGGAACAGCTTGCCACCAGAAGTTATGGGTTGCTCCATCCCTGGAGGATTTTAAGAAGAGATTGGACGATCACTTGTCTGAAATGGTCTAAGGACCATTTCTGGTGGCTGTCCAGTCTCTTCTTGAAGACCTCCAGTGATGGAAGCACCCACAACTCCTGGTGGCCAGCAGTTCCACTGTCTAATTTTTCTCACTGTTAGCAGGTTTCTCCTTCATTCCAGGTTGCTTCTCTCCTTGATGAGTTTCCATCCTTTGTTCCTGGCCTTCTGATGCTTTGGAGAATAAACTAACCCCTTCCTCTTCTTTGAGGCAGCCCGTCAGATACTGGAAAACTGTTATCATGTCACCCCTGGTCCTTCTCTTCATTAAACTAGACATATCCCATCCTCCTCCTCCTCCTCCTCCTCCTCCTCCTCTTCCTATTCCTCCTCCTCCTCCTCCTCCTGTATATGTTTTATTTGTAGTTTTCCTTTAACAACCAACATTTTTTGTGGACAGTGTATAATGACTGGCTCAATATATTTACCGCACAATGCTAACAGTAATAATACAGTTACGTATCCGAACTTTTTTTTAATCTTCCAACTTCTAACCTCGATCTGCTCATTATAACAATATTTTCTTTGATATATCCATATAGGTATATTACACTACTTTCCCAATCTGTACTTATTTCTTTATTCTTCCCGTTGGTTGGGATTCTTCTACATTCCCCTCTTTATACAGAGGTTTCTTCTACGGCGCTCCCCATCTGAGGAAAAGCTGCCCTCCTTGGGACATTTGTCCTGTCGGATACCCTGTCCCAACCTTCCTTTCAACCTGGTGTTCCCTCCAACTTTAGGGTGCCGTTTGCGAGACGGGCCGAGCAGGACACCCATGCAATGCGTCGCAACGTCAGCCTCAAACTCAGGTAAGGAGAGAAACTCAGCCGGGATGTCTGTTTAATTCCTTGCTCATCGTCCTCTCTTGGCACAGGCCACCTGAAAACACAACAGGGCATCTTCTCTCATCCATCTCTATGCCATCTCGCTCGGATGACTTGCGTCAAGCCCTCCCAGTTTCATAAATCATCCGCTTCAAGTCTCGGGCAAATTCCGAATGACGTCCGATGTTTTCATTAGCCGGTGATTTATCGCTCCGAAGATCCTCTCTGATTTTTATGCCCGGTTTATAAAGTTGTTTTTTTTTCTTCTTCTTCTTCTTCTTTTCAATTCTCTCTCTCTCTCTCTCCCCACCCTCCTCCTCCTCCTCCTCCTCCTCCTCCCCTTCTCCATCATCTTCCCTTTCCCCATCAGGCAAAGAGACAGTTCGATTTATGGTCTACGAAGGGACTTGGAAGAATGACCTCAGTTTTCCAAACGGACGAGACGTTCATTGGAGAATTTCGGGTGGGGCGGAGACCATGGATAAGATAGTCAACAGCCGGCAAGGGAACCCCACATCAAAGTTAGGGAGAGGACAATGGAGAAGCTGGCCTGCTTCTGCCTTTTCTTCTTCTTCCTCTTTGGACAGCTGTGGTCCATTCCCAGACCAAGCCAGCAGCTACCTGCTCGGTCCCCAGGTAAGAATAGATTTATTCTTTGGATTCTTCCAGTAGTGAATGAGATGCATTTCACGTGAGCTGAGTGTCGCTGCATCTGGAAAAGAGCGGGGGGGGGGGGTTTCAACTTATTTTCCAAAGCACCAGCAGGCAGGACAAGAAACAATGGATGGAAACTAAGGAGAGAAGCAACCTGGAATTAAAGAGAAAGTGAGGATAATTAGCCAGTGGAACAGCGTGCCACTAGAAATTGTGGGTGTTCCATCCCTGGAGGGTTTAAAGAAAAGATTGGACAGTCACTTGTCCGAAAGGGACTGGGGCTTCATGTTTGAGCAAGGGGTTGGACTAGAAGACCTCCGAGGTCCCTTCCAGCTCTGTTCTGATTGATTGAAATGGTCTAAGGCAGGGGTCTTCAAACCTGACCGCTTTAAGACTTGTGGACTTCCAACTCCCAGAATTCCTCCTCCTCCAGTCATGTTAGCTCAGGAATTCTGGGAGTTCAAGTCCACAAGTCTTAAAGCGGTCAGGTTTGAAGACCCTTGGTCTAGGGTCTCCTGCTTGAGTGGGGGGGGGGTCAGACTAGAAGATCTCCACGGTCCCTTCCAGCTCTATTCTGATTAATCCAGATTTGGTTTCACAAATTAAGCTAAATCTAACGGAAAGGGCTCCCTCAGGAGGAGCAAGTTTGCAATTGCAACTCAACACAGTTGGGGAAGAGAGAAAAAAAAACCCAAACAAACCCAGATATTACGAAGCAAAATGTCAGCCAACTTTCAGCTAAAACGTCATGATAGCCAGGGCTTGGACTCACTTAATAGCAGACATTTGGGGCTCGATTGTAGTCATACGTCGAGGAGTCCTCATATGTCAAAGGGATGGGAAAAGCAGCTGTGAGTAGGTGTGCCCTCCTTAGCTTAGGATCGGTATAAGGTTTGAGATAAGGTTAGAGCGTAAGGTTGAAAACGCTCCGTTGCATCTGACGTGAGTTATGGGGTCAGCTGGAGGTATTTGAGGGGGGCCACTTGAAATCTGCAAGAATATTTCTCCTTGAAAAAGAAAAGTTGGCGCTTCTATCTCAACCGACTTTTAGGGCGCCGCCAGAAAAGGGACGGGAGTGAAAGAGAAGTAAAAATCATCTGAAATATGATTTAAGAGAGGAAGCTGGGGGCTCTATTCTGATTGATTGATTGATTGATTGAAAAGGTCTAGGGTCTATATAATAATACATATACTAACAGCAGCTAGAATAACATATGCCCCAAAGATTAAGAGAGTAATCCCGCAGATAATATGATTATAAAGAAAATTATGGATTGTGCAGAAATGAATAAACTTACAGTGGAATTGCAGGAGAATGGAGAAAATAGTATAGGGTCCGGGGAAAAATGGTATATTTGGTTAGATAACAGAAATAAAAGATAATGCAAAATGTAAATGTAAAATTTATATATTTATTTATAATATATACATGTGTGCGTGTGTAAATGAAAACGGAAAAGTCGATGCCACAACTTACTGCAAAAATTGTATATATGATTGTTTTTAAAAGTGAAAAAACTTAATAAGAAGTATTTAAAAATAAAAAAAAATGAAATGGTCTAGGGTCTCCTGCGTGAGCAGGGGTTGGACTAGAAGACCTCAGAGGCCCCTCCCAGCTCCATCCTAACTGACTGGACTGAGTCGAAACCACCTCTCTGTTTTATGTTCATTAAAATGGACCTCAAGGTGTCTACAAGGGTCAAGATAAAGAATCCGTCCCCTGAGATGCAATTCTGTTGGTGGAATTTGCAGTCAAAATGTTGGGGGCAAGATTTCCCATATTTTCTTGTGAAGGCAGAATAACACAGTAGGTGCGGGACCTTGGAGGTCTTCTAGTCCAACCCCCTGCTTAAGCAGGAAACCCTAGATATCAAAATGGTTGTCCAGTCTCTTCTTAAAAACCTTGGAGGTCTTCTAGTCTAAACCCTAGATAGCATTTCAGACAAATGGTTGTCCGATCTTCTTCTTCTTCTTCTTCTTCTTCCTCTTCCTCTTCCTCTTCCTCTTCCTCTTCTTCTTCTTCTTCTTCTTCTTCTTCTTCTTCTTCTTCTTCTTCTTCTTCTTCTTCTTCTTCTTCTTCTTCTTCTTCTAATTTTAAATTTATTCTTTATTAAACAAGCACAAAGACAAAAATTACATTGAACATATATGAATATATATATTAAATCATTTCTTATTATCTTGATCCTTCCTCTTGTCTAACCAACCATAAAACTTCTCCCATATTTTATAATAGTCCAATTCATCCTTATTTTTTAATTCCTTTGTGAATTTGTCCATTTCTGCGCACGTCCGATCTTCTTAAAAACCTCATCCACAGCTTCTGGAAGCAAGCCATCCATTGTTCAGGACATTTCTCCTTCATTTAAGGTTGAATCTCTCTCTCTCTCCCACCTGTTACTTCTGGTCCAGGTCTAGTGGTTAGAAAGAGTTAGCAAGAACGGGGCTGCAACCAGGAGTAGCTGCAGAGCAAAAATGATCAATCTATTCCTCATTCCCAAGGACTTCAGAGAGGGGAGGGGAAGACCGCCTTTAAAGATCGTCTCATTTCTTCTTGATCTTATTCTCCATTTATAGTCAACGATGAAGATGCCGTGTTAAATTTGGAGCCTTTGGCTAGCAGAAGATCCTTCACCGGGAGGCTAGGAGTACAGACGGAGGATTATCCCAGCGACACAGGTAAGACAGGAAAAAAAAAAACCCTGCATATATTCTTTTTCTTGAATAACCGTGCCATCTTACCCCAACAAACCCCGTCTTTTCTCCACGTCTAAAAAGCTTAAAGCACCATCGACTTTTCTTTAGGATTGTTTCATGCGGAGAAGTAACTTGGAACGAAGGAGAAACTTCTCAACAGTGAGAACGATTAACCAAACAGGTTCTGTATTTCCATTAGAAATCAATCAGAATAGAGCTGGAAGGGGCCTTGGAGGTCTTCTAGTCCAACCCCTTGCTCAAGCAGGAGAACCTAGACCATTCCAGTCCCATCTCTTCTTAAAAGCCTCCATTGATGGAGCGACCCACAACTTCTGGTGGCCAGCTGATCCACGGGTTAATTGTCCTCCCTGTTAGGAAATTCCTCCTTAATTCTGGGTTGATTCTCTCCATGATAAAATCCCATCCTTCGCTTCTTGTCCTCCTTCAGGTGTTTTGGAAAAGAAGTTGACCTCACCTCCTCTTTGTAGCGGCCCTTCAAATCCTGGAATATTGTTATTA
>NW_020769508.1:358412-376478 GCF_900518735.1 Pseudonaja textilis
GAATCTTTCCATGTGGTTTCTTCCTTAATTATTTTTTTTGCACCGAGCAGGCTGTGATCCTGGAAAAACTGGGCATCTGCAATGACTTTGTGGTACGGAGGTTCCTGATCAACGGGGTATTTCCACCGGGGCCCTGTGACTTGAGCATCAAGGAAACTCTTTTTGACACCGTGCCGGTGAGGATCTACCAGTCCAAAACTCCAAGTCCTGAGAAGAGGAGGGGACTTGTGTGGATTCACGGAGGAGGGGGCATTTTCGGAGGCTTAGGTAAGTTCTCCAAATACGGATGGTCCTCGGCTTACAACAGCTCATTTAGGGACCATTCAAAATCACAAAAGTGGCGGTGGGGCATTCTTTCCACTTAGGGCTCTTTCCAGGGTCCCGTGATCAAAATGCAAACCTGACTCATACCGACGACCGTCGTGGCTTTGAGTGTTTTCGATTTTCCCCCCGGTCTCTGCTCTTTGACTCGTAATAAACTTTTTGTAAAAAAATAATTAAAAAAAAAAAGATTGATCGACAAAGGTCCAGAGAAATGTTTGAGATAAATGGGGAAAAAATGGATGTATTCAGATTTGTAAGATAATATTTACTGTTTCAGAAAGCCACGAAAGGCTGTGTCGATTCTTCGCCCAGGAAAGTGCCACCGTAGTCCTAGCTATCGGGTAAGAGAGCTCAGGTTCATTTGGTAACAGGGGAAATTCAAAATAAAATGGTCATCTTTATTATTATTGTTACTAATGCTAATAATAATAATAATGATGATTTTTGACACAGGAAATTCAAAATAAAACTGCTACATCCTCTATTATTATTAATGCTACTACTACTACTACTACTACTACTACTACTACTACTACTACTAATAATAATAATAATAATAATAACAACAATAGCAGCAGCAGCAACCACTACCTTAGTCCGAAGTGTCTATATACGGAGAAATTACCTTAATAGGTTTTAGATCTTTGGTCAGGTTTCCAAGCGGTAAAATCCATTTCAAAAGAAAAGAGCAAAGTCCTGTCTCCCAAAATTAATTTCTTTTATTTAGGAAAGCAACCAATTGGCAAAGTCTGTTGTAATTCTGGATCTGACCCAACCCCACATAATTACCCCACATAATGTTGGAAATTAGAAACAGAACCCCCAAAAGTCACAGTCCCCAATAGAAGTAAATCAACCTTTGCCTGAGGTCCTCAATCTCTGCCTCCAGGTCTCAGCAGGGTCAGCTTTCGTTCCCACGGGAAGGAGAACCACCTAGCCTAAACAACTCTCTCTCTCTCCACTCCTCCCTGCTTAGGAATGTGGCAAGCCTGAAACCCTTCCACCCCATAACCAGCAAAGAGAAAGAAAGAAAAGGAATATATAGTAAGGCTAAATAAAATGGCTACGCAAATGTCAATTTTGAGCTTGAAAGTTGAATTGTTCAGTTTTTACCAGTCCCAGATTGTTAATCTAATTAAAGATTAAATCAACAATAACAATAATAATTTGGTTGATACCTAGGATGCTGGCAGCAAGCCGTATGAACTATCTGCACCAGTCAATTATATTTTTTGATACATTTTTAAATGTTCTGTTGACTGAGTTTCATGTTTAATGAATAAAAGGATTATACCGCTACTACTACTAATAATAATAGGAAGGCCAATGCATTTGAAAGATTTCCTTTTCACTCACTGTTGGTTTAGGTATCCCTTGGCACCGGAGCACCCCTACCCAGCTCAACAGCACAGCTGCTATGTGGCCGTATTGTACTTTTTGAAGCACGCGGGGGACTTCGGCATGGACCCTCAGCGGATCGTATTGGGTGGGGACAGCACTGGAGGCGCCATCGTGGCGGCCATTTCTCAACAACTCGTGCTCAGAGAGGACCTGCCCCAGGTCCGGGCCCACGTGCTCGCTTACCCTTTCCTCCAAGCTCTGGATTTCAACCTGCCTTCTTACCAGCAAAACCAATGGGTGCCCCCTTTATTCAAGACACAGATCATCCATTTTGGCAAGTTCTATCTCACCAGAAACACCTTGGGTGCTGATGCAGTGATGTTCAACGCTCATGTCCCGGAGAAGCTCAGGATCAAGTACCAGAAATGGATCAGCGCCGAACTTATTCCGGAAGAATTTAAAGCCCGAGGTTACGTGCCGTTCGTACCTGGGCGCTTTTCAGAGGCTCTTTTCAAAGAATGCGCGGCAATTTTCGAGGCCACGTTTTCACCACTCCTGACGGAGGACGCCATCCTACGACAGTTTCCAGAGACGTTCCTTTTAACCTGCGAGTACGACATTTTACGAGACGAAGGCTTGCTGTACAAGAAACGGCTGGAAGACAATGGCGTGTCCGTCACCTGGCATCACCTGGAGGATGGATTCCACGGGATCTTGTTACTCCTAGGGTTTGGCCCCCTGGAGTTTCCCGGGACTAAGAGTAGTCTCAAAAGCATAATCCAATTCCTCGAACGGTACTAGAAACCCAACAGCCTCCTTCTCGTGTTTTGTTTGCCTTTCCAGCTTGGTGACCTTGCCTGGTGTGGGTGTGACTGTGTGTGAGAGAGAGAAAAAGTGGGAGTGACGGGCGCCCACGCACAACTCCATTTATGTGAGCAGCATGCCACCTCTTCCACTCACATGAATGTAGGTCCAGGCAAGTTGTTGTGCTGGTGGATTGTTCTCACGATCATAAAATTCTTACTTGGTTGTAGGTGACGTGATAGCAGTCTTCCCCTCAAATATTGGGTGACTGCTTCCATGTCCCATTCCCTAGTCCTCTTCGTTGCTCTTCTCTGCACTCTTTCCGGTCTCCAATTTTGTTGGTATCATGGTGACCAAAACTGCCTGTAGTGCCTTGCCGGAGTTTTACATTTTACTTTTCTCGCCGCAGAATTGCGTTATGTTGAAGATGAAAAACGTGATAATAAAACTCCTTTTAACAGTTTGGCAGCGACTTGTTAAATGTAAGCCTGGCTGAGTTTCAATACCCTGTTGTGGCATCCCGGCAGATCAAAGACAAAATAAATGCGTGATTCAATTTATTTTATTTTAATTTCCTGCATGCCTTCAGGCTGGTGTTGGAGATCGTTCTGGAAAATCCAGGTTGCTAATTTTGTGTGTGTTTGTGCTTCTGTATGTCGCTCGCCCGGTGAAGCTGGCATTGTGGGCACGATGGGGAAACCAGCCTTGCTGTTTTCTCTTGCAATACCTTTGCTTTTGTAATGCCATGCCTCAGGCTGGTTGTAAGATGTGGTATGTAGGTGCCACAGAATTAAAACGAATGTTCTGATCTCTCTTCTGTGGACAAGGCTCCAATTTTTCCAAACCGAGACTTTACACTACATCGCCCTTCAACTTGAGATCTTCCTGAGAATGGGATGATGTCTCCCTGGGTAGCCCTCGACTTAACAACACAGTTTAGTGACCATTTGAAATTACAATGGCACTGAAAATAGGGACTTTGGAGCCGTGGGGACGCAGTGGTTAGAATGCAGGATTACAGGCTAACTCTGCCAGATGCCAGCACTTCGATCCTGACCATCTCAAAGTTGGCTCAGCCTTCCGTACTTCTGAGGTGGGTCAAATAAGGACCCAGATTGTTGGGGGCAAGAGGCGGAGTCGCCAAGCAGTCTGCAAAGTCCATGTCTTGCCCCCAACAATCTGAATCGGCATCGAACTGCCGGCAGTCGGAAGAATTAGTCTGCAATCCTGCATTCTGACCACTGAGCCACCTAGGCGGGATAATCGGCTGAGCGAGGACAGGACAATACAATTTAGAATAGAATATAGAATAGAATGCAGAATAGAATAGGAATAGAACAGAATAACAAAATATAGAATAGAAAATAGAATAACAAAATTTAGAATAAGAATAGAATATAGAATAGAATGCAGAATGGAATAATAAAATTTAGAACAGTAGAACAGAAAATAGGGAATAAAATGGAATATAAAATGCAGAATAGAATATAGAAAATAGAGAATAAAATAGAACAGAATAGCCCTTAGATTGATCTACCGCTTCACAGTATTTCACAGCTCTCTCTAAGCGTTTTGCAGAGTGAGACTATTGCCCCGTAATCATCTGGGTCCTCGTTTTACCGACCTCGGGAGGACGGAAGGCTGAGTCAACCTTCAGCTGGCTAGGATTGAATTGCTGGCTGTGGGCACAGTTAGCCTGCCATCCTGCGCCCTCTTAACCACTGCGCCACCATGACTCTTGTTCGTTTTCTCTTTACAGTTTCGATTTCTACTTCTGTTTACCTCCCTTGGGGACAACCTCAATCCGGGGTCAACATACAGGGCACGTGCAGCTACCACAAGGAGTACACCGTGTGTTCCTGTGGTTTGCAAAGCTGATCGTTATTTCTATGCTGGGTAGGAGAACACCTCCCCACAAATATCACCTGTGGGAATTGGCTGGCAGGGCATGTCGTAATCCTCACCAACGCTCAGGTACCTGTTGATTTCACATGGTGTGCTGATATTAGAGAATATTGCATTCTCTTATCCTATCAGCCCTCCGTACAAATTGAGGATTGCAGGATTATGGCCATGATTAAGCCTTCTGGCCCACACCGTATCATTAGTCCCAGGACAAAGAGTTACTTTTTCTAATCATGCTCCCAATATCTAAGGGGCTGGCCCCAAAGAAGAGGGAGTCAAGCTATTCTCCAAAGCCCCTGGAGGCAGAACGGGAAACTAAGTATGGAAACTAACCAAGGAGAGAAGCAACTTAGAAAGAAGGAGGAATTTCCTGACAGGGAGAACAATTAACCAGTGGAACAGCTGGCCACCAGAAGCTGTAGGTGCTTCCATCACTGGAGGCTGTTAAGAAGAGACTGGACAGGTGTTTGTCCGGAATTATACGGCATCTAGGGGGGTTGGACTAGAAGACCTCCAGGGTCCTTTCTAGCTCTATTCTGATTGAAACGCTCACGCGGGGGACCCTAGACCAAGGGCCTTCAAACGTGGCAAGTTTTAAGACTTGTGGACCACGTCTTAAACTTGCCAAGTTTTTTGTTCCAATCTGGATCCCATGCCTACTCCTTGAACTCGGGGCTCTTCCCATCTCTTTTGAGGTAGGCTGTTCTAGGACTCAGGGCCCCCCAAAATAGCCCCACACATGACCCACAATTCATGGACCATTGCAACGTCAGGAAATGAGGAAGGAGCCAAACATTGGGGATTAAATCCTTATAATAACCGCGTTAGAC
The DNA here is from genome assembly GCF_900518735.1 of Pseudonaja textilis. Next base: position 363,617 of record NW_020769508.1, read on the forward strand.
TTTTGGCGTCCAGGTGATGAAAGGAGGAGACGTTGGCTCACAGACAAAATCTGTCGGATCCGCGCACTAAGAAGGTCTTCCGTCTCTTCCCAGCTGTACTTCTTAATCGGAAATAATCTTATTATAGAAAGCCAAGGATCCATTCAATGGCACCTCCCATCCGACCTTCCCTGCTGCCTGGTCCCTCTTGTAGGGGGTCTCCCCAATGGGTGGGGAGGAGAAGGCCTCCATCCTCGCTGAGGGATGAGAGAATGGACAATGCTATCTTTGGTCATCCTCATTTAACAACCCCATAATTGTTGTAGGGTGAAACTGAATGGAGCTAGCAGGGTGTTTTAATGGCCAGATGCCCTTCTGGTTGCCAATGAGTTTTGATCAGCAGATATATTCTCAATGTGACCAGAGAGAGAGAAATATCCGCCTATCTAGGATCCAACTCACAGCCTCCTGACTGTGAGGCAACCATCACACCACTCCACAATGTGTGATGACCCAGGGCCTGGCACAAAGGCAGTACAGTCAGATAATCAATGAGTCCATTTATTATCTCCAACTTTGCCCCCAGTGTCCCCAATGGCTCCCAGGAACAGCCTTTGACTGCAGAAAATTACGTCCAAAACAGAGCAAACACAAACTGTAACTTAAAAGTCCAAACAAACAAAACTGAAGTAATTAGTTTGGCAGGACAGGAGCAAGAATTTCAGACTTGAAAGCACGGCAAAACTCACATGGTTGGGAAAACACCAGGAACACAGATAAGCAAAGACAACACAGGATAAAGTCACGTTTGCTCCCAGCTGACGCCGCTCTCAGCTTGCATCTCTCTTAAACTTTCATTCCCAGTTGTGGCTATTGAAGGGAATCAGGGCCCTCTCCACCCCCATAAGTCACGCAACCCACGTTGCTCCCTTCTCCATTCCTTCCTGCGTGCCCTAGGATGAAGAGGGGTGGGTGGGCCTGAGTGTTCCTCTGAATTCCCTCTCCCCTGCTCTGCCCAGCCGGACTTTGCCCTTCCCCAGTTTCCTCCACAGCCAACGGAGCCCCACTCCCGCTCCCTGTCAGCTGTTCAGCTTCCTTCTCGGATTCAGACTCCAACAGGGGCATGACAGTCCCCCCCCCCTTTTTTGTGGTACCCAGGGATGTTGTAAGTGGGAAGAACGGCCCCCTTTTTGTGACTTTGAACGGTCACTAAATGAGCCATTGTAAGCCGAGGATTCAGACTCCGACAGGGGCATGACACAGTGTTATCCTTTGTGCCCATTGGGTATTGTTGTTCCAATCTGGATCCCGCACACCTACCCATGAACTGGGGGCTCTTCACGTCCCCTTTGGGGTAGGCTGCCTCCCCGCCCCCAAAAGCATCTCTATATGTAACCCACAATCCATTGATTCCTTTCCAACCCTGGCACCATTGCCCCATGAGGAAACAAGAACGGAGCCAGCTGCTGCACAACGTTGGGGATTAAACCCTTATAATAACCGGGTTAGGACTTTGAGCTCTGGCTGGTGGAAGGAGAACCGAGAAGAGGTGGGGCTACGGAGAAATCCATGCACGGAGAGGCCTCCTCTTTCCGACTGGATTTCCTAACCAGAAACAATCCTGTTATGGAAGACAAGAATCGATCCAATGGAGATCGTCCTCACTGGCCGGTCCTTTGTGTAGGTGTGTCCAAGATGGGCGGGGAGGAAAAGGCTTACCTTCTCCTAATCAATACCAACCCATCTATTTTCCCATGGATCGGCCACTGGGCTCTTCGCAGTCGCTAAGGACAGGTTGGGAGAAGGAGGACCTTTCTGCCCCAGATAAGGCGCCATGAGGTCCTTCTGGAAGCGCCTGGCCGGCCTTCTGGTTGGAACTGCCATTTCCCCAGCCATCTGCCTGGCCTCGGTCATCATCCAGTATAACCAACTTGTGTTTCCTCCTGGGCTCGATCAAACTTTGAAGTTCCGCCTCTGTCAGACGTGGATCATGTCGGGCATCCTTTTAGTAAGTCTTTCTTTCGTTCCTTTTGTCGGGAACTCTGGGGGGCAGAGAAGAGTTGCAATGGATTTATTCTTTCCTTACACGGTTAGAATTGGCCTGGATTCATCCGCACTGCTGTCAAAGCCTTCCTTGGCTTCTTGAGCAAGAAAAGCAGTGAAACTGACTGGATCCCCTCCCTGTCCAGATCTGAAGGGGAGCTGGAGTTAAAGAGGGACTTCCCTTCGTTTTCTTTTCCTTCATCTCGCTGGGCCACGTTCCCCTTGGCACTTGGAATAGGTTCAGGGCAGAAGCCTGAGAAGGTGGCTTGGGTTACACCAGGTAGTAAAATCTGAAGAATTTCTTCATAAATACAAGAGGGGGGAAATGGAAGTCTTTTTTTAAAAACAAAACAAAACCCAACAACCTTAACTTGGGAGAATCTTGCCTCACTACGTCTAAGGAAAAGTTAAATTAAAACAAAATTTAAGTTGAGGTTGAAGTTAAATACCCCCACCTGAAGGTCTCAGGCTGGGTGACATTTCAATCAATCAGAATAGAGCTGGGAGGAACTTTGGAGATCTTCTAGTCCAACCCCAGTGCTCAAGCAGGGGACTCTATACAATTCCAGACAACTAAATGGCTGTTCAATCTCTTCTTAAAAACCCCCAGTGACGAAGCACCCACAATTTCTTGACAAATTAGTAAGGGGGCTGGGATGGGCCGCTTGCTTTCAGAAGTCGTGACGCACCTCCCCGGACTTAACTTCTCCTCTTGTTTGTCGTTTGGCCAACAGGGAGTTGTTTTAGAAGAGCTGGGCTTGTCGAACCTTCCTGAAATTATGCGGCTGTGCACGAATGGAATCCCCGCTTGGCGGGGAGATCCGTCCCTGGTCATTTGGAATGAGGAATTCGATGGGGTGCCAGTGAGGATCTACTCGCCCAAAACGGTCTCGACCGCAAAAAGAAAAGCTGTCCTGTATTTCCACGGCGGGAGTGGCATTATGGGAAGCTACGGTAAGAGACCTCTTCCAAGCCAACCTTCCATTGCTAAGCCAAGATGGTTGGGGAATCTCAGGGCGACGGGCTGAAAAGCATCCTATTTAATGGCAAATCATTACTGAACCGTTACTAAAACATGTGCAACACGTGGAATTCCACTTCATTCAAAGTCTCTCTCTCCCTATTTATTTCTCTCTCTCTCTCTCTCTCACACACACACACAAAACACACACCCCTCTTAATCAATCAGAATAGAGCTGCAAGGGACCTTGGAGGTCTTCTAGTCCAACCCCTGGTCAAGCAGGAAACCCTGTTCCATTTCAGACAGGTGGCTGTCCAAGCCCTTCTTAAGCACCTCCAGTGATGGAGCAGCCACAACTTCTGGTGACAAGCAGTTCCACGGGCTAATTGTCCTCATGTCAGGAAGTTACTCCTGAATTCCAGGTTGCTTCTCTCCTTGATGAGTTTTCATCCTTCGCTTCTTGTCCTGCCTTCTGGGGCTTTGGAGAATAAACTGAACCCCTTTTCTTTGGGGCAGCCCCTCAGATACTGGAAGGCTCCTATCATTTCTCCCCCAGTCCTTTGTTTCAGTAAACTAGACGTACCCAATCCCTGCAGACATTCTTCATATGTTTTAGCCTCCAGGCTTTTAATTGTCTTAGTTGCTTCCTTTTATTTTTATAAATCGATACTCGCGCTTCATGTTATTTGGATCCTATGGCTCTGTTTATACTACCAAGGATCGTATTAGCTTCTTGGGCTGCCGCCGCACACTTCTGACTCAGGTTTCATGGATCGTCCCCACTCACATTCCAAGATCCCACCCACTATTACTGGTTTTGAGCCTGGTTTTGACTTGTGTGTACTTATACCTTTGTTTTTTCTTGTGTCAAACCTTGCTTTTCTCCACGTTCAATGTCATGTTGTTGAATAAGGGCTCGTTGTTCCGAGTCCGTCAAGATCTTTTTCTATCCGGAGCTTGTCTTCTGGGGTGTTGGTTATTCCTGTCAGCTTAGCGTCATCTGCTGATTTGATGTGTTCTCCTAATCCTTCATCTAAGGCATTCATGAAGATATTGATCAGTACTCTACTTACGATGCTGCTATCAAGAGCGATTCTAGTCCAACTAGTTATGTGCAAGAGTCTGAACCAAGCGAAGGTAGCTATTTAGGTGCCTACGGATGCCGATTAACAAGGGATGATTAATTGATTTTGCAAAACCTGAGCATTTGACAAAGATCTCTATCTAGAGCCATTTGCAAGCCGATATCTGTGTTTATGCCAGCCGCAGCCAAAGCTTTAGTAATTCCCAATATTGCCACAGTGCTTTTCGACACGATCCTGTTATCGGAGAGGGATCTTCTGACATCCTGCCCTCTGAAAGATAATTCCAAAAGCAAACAGGACAACCTTTGGTAAGAGGCTTGGCCAATAGGAAAGTCCTCTCCAGTATGACAGCTTGTCTCTGACAAACCTTTCCTTCCCCCGACTATTGTCTGAAAAAAGGGAAAGGGTTTTCCAGGAATGAAACCTCATCCATTGTAACTCATCGATGCTCGTTTCAGATACCTTCGAAAGATTCCTGAGATACCTGGCCAAAGAGGGGAACGCAATGGTGGTCACAGTTGGGTAAGTGTCACCCCCTTGTCTCGTTAACCTGCAGCAGATTTAGGACAACTCGCCACAGCCAATTCCCTGCCGAGATAACTTGCTGCGAGCTGGGCCAAGAGTGACACTCGATATCAACGAAATGGTGAAGTAGAATTATTAAAGAAAGAAAGGCTACCAGAGGAGGGACAGAATGAAATGTGAATGGCAAGAAGTTAAAATATATTTTTTTAAAAAATATTTGAAATAATTCAATGGTTGAATTGTCCCGCAGAGAGTTGGCCGCAGCGAGTTTATCCTAAAATAATATTGGGTCTTAATATTTGTGTTTTTTTTGCCAAAAGATGTATTAGGACTTATTTTCTGGTTAGGTCTTATGGGGAAACGCAGTACTAAATGCGCCTACCTGGTTGGTGCTCTTAACTGGAGCTTATTTTGGGGTAGGGCTTATATTATGAGCATCATGAGAAATCATGCTAGGACTTATTTTCCAGTTAGGTCTTATTTTCAGGGAAATATGGTACTAAATGTGTCCGACTGGCTGACAAGCTTAACTGGGGCTTATTTTGGGCGGTAGGGCTTATATTACAAGCATCCTGAGAAATTATGCTTTGAGTCTTATTTGGGGGGAAATGGGGTATTTGTAACATTAATAGAAGTAAAGAGAAACTTCCTAACAGTGAGAACAATTAACCAGTGGAATAGTTTGCCTTCAGAAATTGTGGGTGCTCCATCACTGGAGATTTTCAATAAAAGACTAGACAGCCATTCGTCTGAAATGGTATAGGGTCTCCTTCTTGAGGGCTGGACTAGAGGACCTCCGAGGTCCCTTCAAGCTCTATTCTGATTGACTGATTGATTGAAATGGTAGGGTCTCCTGCTTGAAAAGGAGGTTGGAGTGGATGACTCCAAGTTCTCTTCCAACTCTACTCTCATTGATCGATTGTTAATTAAAAACAACCACCAGATTACAGAACAAGGGAAAGCCTGACGATGTACCCGATTGGATCAGGAATCCATAACCAGGTCATTTTGTCCTCCTTTCAGGTATGGACTTGCACCGGAGAGCCCTTATCCAAGCCAGCATGTTGAATGTCTCAAGGTGGCCACCTTCCTCATAAAACACGCAGACGATTACGGGGTGGATAGCTCCCGTATTATCCTTTCTGGGGACAGCTTCGGGGGTACTTTGGCCACACATGTTTGCCAGGTCCTGACGGACCGCAGTGACCTTCCCAAGATCCACGCCCAAGCCTTGATCTACCCCGCGCTTCAGGGTTTGGATTTATCCTTGCCATCCTATCAGCAGAACCGCAGAAGTCCCCTCTTGTGGCCTAAGCTGGTTGCCTTCTTAGGCTGCCGTTACTTGGACAAGCCAACGTCCTTGGCGGATGGGCTTCTGAAGGGCAGCCATGTTCCCAAGGCCACCCGTCAGAAATACCAGAAGTGGGTGAGCGCCGACCACATCCCAGAACGGTTCAAAGCCAGAGGCTACGTGGCGCCAGAGCCGTCCTCGTTCCAGTTTGACCCTCGGCTGCACGAAGAAATGAAAGTGGTGTTAACCGACAATTTTTCGCCCTTGCTTGCCGAGGACACGGTGATTGCCAAACTCCCTCAGACCTTCCTGTTGACCTGCGAGTTCGACGTCCTTCGCGACGATGGGTTGCTGTACCTGCGGCGGCTGATGGACAACCGTGTGCCGGTAACTTGGAGCCATGTAGAGAACGGCGTGCATGGGATCAGCGTGTGCTATGGCTACTGCTTCCTGTCCTTTTCTTCAGCAAACCGGATCGCGCACGAGCTTGCCAGTTTTGTCCGAAACTTGTGAGGCCGAAAACGAAAATGAGAGAGGGAACGTTGCCTTCTCGATCGTCTTCCGGGGAATCCGGTGGCCCGGACTCATGGTCCCCTTAGGATAAACCGCTTTATCCCGATTAATATTGGAAGAGTGCGATTGGGTCAGAACGACAGGTCTTGTCAGAACAGCGCTTGTTAAATTAGTTAATGTGATGTCAACTCATAAAATATTCCAATGCCTGTTTTAGTAGTTGCCATAAAATAAAATGAGAGGGAGGAAGGAAACCTGGAAGAGCAATGCAGCAGTTTGAAAGCGGAAGTACATTCCAACTCTTCTCTTTAAAAGATTGTAACTAAACTACCAGAGCTTTTGCCTGGGAATATATTTAATTGGAGAACATGATTGATGACACCAAGCCCGTGAAGGTGGTCAATTGGAGAATTTGATTTATGACACACCCAGGGGGGAAACGGGGTCATAGGGGACTGTGAAGGACGTAGGCCAGAGTTGGCTTCATACAAAGTAGTGCCAGTATGTCGCCTCTAATGAATCCTTCGAAGCTTTTTGAAGTTTGGCTCAAGGATCATGATTTAAGTAGAGCGGTTACTGGAATCCTGACACACAATTACTAATAGCTTGCTTTCAAAAGTTGTGGGCGCTCTGTCAGTGTAGCCTTTCAAAATAGACGGGACATTCCAGATGGGATTTGTCTGGAATGGTCTAGAGTCTCCTGCTCAAGAAGAGATTGGTCTAGAAGACAAGGTTCCTTCCAACTCTACTATTATTCTATTCTATTTTCTCTTCTCTTCTCTATTAATCTATTCTATTCTATTCTATTTCTTATTATTCTTATTCTATATTCTATTCCATTCCATTCCATTCTATTCTCTATTCTGTTCTGCTCTATTCTTTCTCGCTGCAAGACAACTCCATGTAATTATTTAAAATATTTTAAAAAAAATAGTTTAATTTTTATCATTCACATTTCATTCTGCCCCTCCTTTGGCAGCCTTCTTTTCGTGATTCTGTTCCACCATTTCTTCGATATTAGCCTAACTTTTTCCCCACAGCCAGTTGGCTGCGATGAGTTGTTCTAGACCCATAAGATTCAAGATTGTATTAACCGGCTTATATTTCATTCATTTCAGATGAATATACCTGGTTACAAAAACATTTATTGATTTCTCCCACGTACAAGTCTTACTCTGATGTCTTAAATCCACTTGACATGAATGGGAATTGTTCCTAATGTCACTTTCAAACTGGATGTTTTTAATTAAGTGAATGCCTTCCTCTGAATTTGTGGACAGAGCTCAGTTAGACCTGGAAAATATTATTCTTAGGCAAGTTAGAAACAAAGCATTTCGCTTTCCAGGATAACCATCCCACGGTAGTCAAAATATGTAATTGTTTTAACAAATCCGAAGCGAATTGGAAAAAAAAAGTAAGAAATTTCTTTTCTTTTGCCCTAAACAATTTGACGCAATGTTTGCTAATGGAGTAAGAAAGCCAGTGAATTTTCAGCACCTTCATTTCTTCAAAAGTTTTCAGACATATTGTAACAATTCAAGCTCTGTCCCAGTTTGGCAATTTAGCCTAAATGTACTTAATTTTGGTCTAATGTGGATCAGCAGTCTCGGTAAGCTTGCAATTAAAAATCCTCATCTTCTTTCATGTGCTGAATTTTCCATCTCTGGGGGGGTGGGGATGTAAATTCCCTTTGCATTTTAGAATAAATATCTCATTTCTCCTTACTGGGAAGCTCTGAATCCGGAATCATTTCAGCTGTAAAACAACCTTCAAAGAAGGAAAAAGAGGGAAACCATTAAATAACAACAGCATATTCAGATATATTATTTTAAACTTTATGGTGTAGACATGATTGTCCACATATCTTCTCAATCAATCCTCAATCGTGGAATTCCCAACGTATACAAAGGATAACGTAAGAGTAAAAATGGGGAATACAAAGAAACAGAAAAGTAATTTAAATTTTAAAAAATAGAATTATCACTCAGTTTGGGGTGAAATAAGCATTCAGGACCTCCTGCCAGATTGGGTGTTTCTCGCTGTCAATTTCCCACTGTCCTCAATGTACAACCACAACTGAGCCCAAAATGCACGTTGCTAAAGTGAAACATTTGTGAAGGGGGCGAAGCAAAAAGGACGCACCTTGTTCGCTGCTTCCAACGCATTTATCAGAGTCTGTAATTCTTCTTTGTTCATTTCCACAGAGGTGAATTTGAGGTCCCCATCCTTCGACAAATCCAGATCCAGGTTTAAAAGCGGCATCTGGAGCATGGACAATTTATCACTAGAAAGGGCGAGCTGCGTAGGGAAGCAAAGACAATGCAATTAAGACGGGTTTTTTTTTATCAGAAGCCATGAAAAAAATAAATTAGCAGTTGTTTTAAGGCCATAACATGAGAGCTGAAAGGAATTCCGAGTACGCATAAATGAGACATCTAGTTTGCATTCAGCATCTCTGTCTGTCTGTCTGTCTGTCTGTCTGTCTATTTATGTATCTATATCTATCATCTATATACCTCTCTATCTGTGTATCTCTATATCTATCTCCATCCATCCATCCCTCTCTCCATCCATCCAACCCTATTTCTCTCTATATATCTCTCCTCTCTGTCTCTCTCCATTCATCCCTATCTCTCTATATATATATCTGTCTCTCCTCTCTCTTTCTCTCTCCTCTCTCTATCCATCCATCCATCCCTGTGTTTGTGTGTGTGTCTCCTCTCTCTCTCTCCATCCATCCACCCCTATCTCTTTTTATGTCTCTGTCTGTCTCTGTCTTTCATTCCATCCCTATCTCTCTCTCTGTCTCTCTCTCTCCATCCATCCATATCTCTATCTCTCTATATCTATGTCTCTCTCTACATTTTTAACAGCTCCTTTTTTTTCTTTTGAGTTTAAGAATGGTAAACTCAGGAGCTTTTAACATGTCAGACAGTCCTCAATTGATCTCCTGCCAAATTTGGTATTCCTAGAAATATTATGCAGACAAGAATGAGAAGATTGATCTAACCTTGAGCTGCCAGTCAAAATTCAGGAGCTGGGAAGAACAAATGGCATTTGTGTTTCCAACCAGGGCTTGCCTGATATCAGGTTTTCTGGCTTTCAAGCAAGTCAGCGCTGTTCTTTGCGTGTCGGGATTTAACTCTGCCAACAGCCGAACAGCCTCCAAAAAAAAAGAGACAATTAGTGGTAAAAACATTTGCATGTTTATTCTTAAGCATCCGGCTGCCTAAATTGCATTAACAGAGGGATACAATCAAGATCAAGGGAGGTGCTACTACTACCAGTCCGTAAAGGCTTAGTAAGGCCACTCCTAGAGGATTGCATCCAGTTTTGGTCACCAGACTATAAAAAAAAGGTTGAGACTCTAGAAAGAGTGCAGAGAAGAGCAACCAGGATGATGAGGGGACTGGAGGCTAAAACCTATGATGAGCGGTTGCAGGAACTGGGCCTGGCTAGTCCAGTGAAGAGAAGGACCAGGGGAGGCAGGAGAGCAGCCTTCCAATATTTGAGGGGCTGCCCCAGAGAGGAGAAAGGGGGGGGTCAAGCTATTTTCCAAAGCACCTCAAAGACCAGAAAAGGAACAATGGATGGAAACTGATCAAAGAGGGAAATAAGGAGGAATTTTCTGACAGTGAGAACAATCAACCCATGGAACAGAAGTTGCCTTCAGAAGTTGTGGGAGCTTCATCACTTGAGACTTTCAAGAAGAGACTGGACTCCCATCTGTCAGGAATGGTGTAGGGTCTCCTGCTTGGGCGGGGGGTTGGACTAGAAGACCTCCAAGGTCCCTTCCAACTCTGTTGATGTAATCTAATCTAATCTGTAAACACATCTTGTGCGTAAATCTCCTCCATAAACCAAGCTTTGCTTATAATGTTCTTCATAATTTTCTTTTCTACACAATACATTTTGAGTTTGCCGGCAGAATCGAGTCTCTCTCTTTTTTTAAAAAAAAAAGCCCTGAGGGCGTTTCTACCTCCTCCTCAGAAAGATCTTTTCCAACAGTTTTCCTGAAGTACGACGCAGTTTCTTCTAGCACCTCCATCCATTCTGTTAAATTCCAAATCGCGTCGTAATCTCGATGCTGGGGAAAAGCCTGGCCACAGAGCCCATCGATGACTTTGTGGAAGAACTGCCAAAAAAAAGAAAAAAAAAGAAAGACATTGATTTCCTAAGGGCCATGACTCAGGTAGTCCTTGACTTACAATAGTTCATTTAGTGACCACTCAAAGTTTCAACGGCATTGGTAAAATATAAATAAAAGAGTGGCACTTTTGATACTTATGGCCGTTGGCAGCAACCCCATGGTCACCTGATCAAAATTCCAAGGCTACTGACTCGTATTTATGACAGGGGAGTCACACGATCCCCTTCTGCGACCGTCTGAGAAGCAGAGTCAATGGAGAAGCCAGATTCGCTTAACGACTGTGTTATTCACTGAACAACGGCAGGAATTTGCTTAATAAAATGGGCAAGAAAAGTGGGAAATTGGGGGGAGGGGATTCACTGAAATGTTTCACTTAGTGACAGAAATGTTGGGCTCCATTGCGGTCGTATGTCGAGGACTACCTGCAAGGCATGAATCAAGTTTTAATAACAAGAATACTAATTCCAGGACCGTCGTTCAGATTAAGGAACAAATAGCAACATTTATTTTAGCATTCAAACGTTGGGTGGCTTTTAAAATCAACGAGATAGCCACTCCTGAGCTAGTGCTTACTTATTAATTAATGCAATAAAATTAATTAATAATAAATAATCAGTTAAACATAAAAACAGGCTCCCCCAGAGATTTTTTGACAGCTTTCCATAACCAGAATGGGTTTATTTGGTGCACACAAGCCCCTTTTGCGGCAAAAAGAAAATTGCTGGGGGAAAAAGAGAACATTGGAGAGAGCTGGTTGCATCTATGCAAAAAAAGGGGGAAAAAGAGAGATGCAAATGTAAGAAATAGGAGGTTAGAGTAGATGACCTCCAACGTCCCTTCCAACTCGTTATTCAATACTGCAAGGATGAAATATAGAAAGTTAAAAAACCCTAGTACGCATGTGCAAAAAAACAACCACCACCCCGTCCAGGACGCGCGCATGCGCACACACGTTAGACGCGCGAGAACCGTTCTGCGCATGGGCAGTTAACGTCGCCCGTTCGAAGCCCGAACTGAGGGGGAAATTGAAGGGAAAGAAGACGCTCCGCTGATGCGGGAACCCAGATAGGCTATATCCGAATATAATAAAGCCCCTCTCCGTCGTCACCTTCGCCGTTTCGGCCGCGGGCAATTTCCCCAAGAGCTTCATCTTGTCCTACGCAGACGCAAACGTGCCGACGGGGTCCACCCAGCTCTCTCTCTTTTTTTATTTTTTATTTTTTGCAGTTGTACCCCGTCGCGCGCATGCGTGGTTTCCTGCGGCAGAAGCCCGCGTTTTCCAACGGAGTCGGCTAGCCGTGGCCGTTTCTGCGCAGGCGCAGCCTTTGGCTGGCGGGAGGAGGAGGAAGGGCCTCGTTGTCACATGACTAGCATTGCATCCCGGGAGTTGTAGTTTTGTGACACCAACTGCAGTACAATTGAGGGACAGATCAATCAATCAGAGTACAGCTGGAAGGGACCCTAGAGGTCTTCTAGTCCAGCCTCTGATTGCAGGCAGTCCTCGCCTTAAACAACACTTCCTTTAGTGGCCAAAGTTCAAAGTTATAACAGCATTTTAAAAAACAAAACACTCGGGGCGGTTTTTCACAGTTAACAACAGTTGCAGCATCCTTGTCATCAAAAATTCCCACGCTTAGCAAGTGACTCGTATTTATGACGGTCGCAGTGTCCCGGGAATCACGTAATGAGCAAAATCAACGGGTGTGTGTGTGTGCCAGTTTCAGTTAACAACCATGTTGCTAACACCTGCAGCGATTAACGACGGTGGCAATGCCAATGTTGGGCTCCCTGGTGGTCAGGGGTGGGCTACCTGTCTTTGCAGAGTGGGAGGGAGGACACAGGCCAACCTGCAGAACCCAGGAGAGCCATTGTCTCGACTCTTCTAGAATGTTCACACGGTGGGCTTCAGTTGCTGGTTCCGAACTTTCTCCGAGTTGGAGGCCCCTGGCTGGCGGTGCAAAGATTTTCAGCCCCCCTTGTGGCTTAAGGACATGAGTCAGATTTCTTCTGTGAAAACTCCCATTGGCAGCAGAGTCCAAACAAGTGAGTTCCTGTATTAGTATTATTATTATTGTTATTATTATTTTAAAAAAATGCCTGCTTTTTTGAGCTACCATTAGCTGTCTTTCCTCTGGGATCAGATGTGGGCGAAACCCTACCCTGTGCAAGGTAATAGAATAACAGAGTTGGATGGGACCTTGGAGGTCTTCTAGTCCAGCCCTCTGCTCAGACAGGAGACATCTCCTTATAGGATAAGAGAGAAGGGACCTTTTACTTTACTTTTACTTTACTTTTACTTTACTTTTACTTTACTT
>NW_020769508.1:395594-412903 GCF_900518735.1 Pseudonaja textilis
TAGAATAGATGAATAGAGAATAGAATAGATGAATAGAGAATAGAATAAATATAGAATAGCATAGAATAGAGAATGTAGAATAGAGAAAATAGAATAGAATAGAATAGAATAGAATAGAATAGAATAGAATAGAATAGAATATAGAATAGAATAACGGAAGGGACTTTGGAGGTCTTTTAGTCCAACCCATTTATTTAGGTGTCTCTCTCCTTTCTCTGTTCATAAACAGGAACTGATGATTGCAATGTTATTTGACTTACATGATTCCAAACCAACTCCAGGGGGTGGGAGCTCACAATATAACAACAAATACAGTTCACCCCCCACCCCCCACAAATGACAACAAATTAGTGAAATGAGTATCTTGTAAAACATCTGGCTGGAGTCTTATCTAGTTAGAGTTCCCTAAATTCAGCGAACAGCACGAGGGAGAGTGGGCGTCCCAATTCGGGATTATGAAAAGGGTAGTGCTATCTGGGAAAATACAGGAGGTCCCGTTGCTAAGTGAAGCGTCCGTTAACTTGCGAATTACCCTGCTTAAAAACAAAACTGCTAAGAAGTGGCCATTTGTGACACGGCACCTGCCCTGCAATCTTTCCAAAGTTCTGCATCACTCTCAAAGTTTGAAAATCTGGCTGGTTCCCCAGGCGCTGGGGGTGAAGCTCATGTAGAATATTATTATCTATTAGCTGGACTTCTTGTTCTTCTCCTCGTTTCTCGCTACACACTATTTTCAGGGTCCCAGGGCACCCAGAACCTGGTGGAACCGAGTCGGCTTCCGAACCAATGAATCAATTAAGAGATCCTAAACCTGACTTAACTCATTTAGGGCTCTTCCCTTTGCACATGAAGAAAGCGAATAGGAATCCAAGGAACATCACCGAACCGACAACCATTAGCATCAGTTGAAGGAGGTTCAGTAGCTTGATCTTGTTGGTCACTTTCGATCGGAACAATTCTGCTTTCGCGTCACTGATAGTCGCCGTCTGGAGAAGGAAGGAAGGAAGGAAGGAAGGAAGAAGAAAGAAGGAAAAAGAAGGAAGGAAGGAAGAGTAAGGAAGGAAGGAAGAAAAAGGAAAGAAAGAAACAGGAAGGAAGGAAGGAAGGAAGAAAGAAAGAAAGAAAGAAAAAGAAAGAAAAAGAGGAAGGAAGGAAAGAAGGAAGGAAGAAAGAAAGAAGAAGGAAGGAAGAAAGAAAGGAAGAAAGGAAGGAAGGAAGGAAGGAAGGAAGGAAGGAAGAAAGAAAGAAAGAAAGAAAGAAAGAAAGAAAGAAAGAAAGAAAATTAGTATTTTTCAACATCGTTCCAGCTGAATAATACAGTCTGAATACCCAGCAATGCTCTTCTCTATGCCCAATTTGCAGTTTGCACAATTTTGCATAAAAAGGTGTGCCCAGAGAAGAACATTACTGCAAGTAACAGTCCCCAGGCTCTATGTACAAGCTGTTTCACTGATTAATTGTTCAGGATTGTTAGGAAATTAATGGTTAATTGTTAGGATTAATTGTTAGGAAATTCCTCCTTAGTTCTAGGTTGCTTCTCTCCTGGATGAGTTTCCATCCTTCGCTGCTTCTCCTGCCTTCTGGGGCTTTGGAGAATAAGTTGACCCACTTCTCTTCTTTGGGGCAGCCCCTCAAATACTAGAACGCTGTTATCCTGTCCCCGTCCCGTCCCGTCCCGCCCCCGTCCGCCGGTCCTTCTCTTCATTAGACTAGATAAACCCAAATGCTGCAACTGTTCAACTCTTCATCCCTCCCTGGCAATCATTCCCAGACCTTCTTTGCAAATTCTTTTTATTTCGTTGGTTCAATCCCCAGGCATCTCAAGAGTTCGAAAAGTCAAACTCAAAAGGAAGGAAGGAAGGAAGGAAAGAAACCTACTAACCTCATTCAGCCACAAAACAGGAAAGTAAAAATAATGTTTGATGTTTTTTAGCGCTCTGCAGAAAACAAAAATAAGAAAGAAAGGAAAAGAGAGAGAGAGAGAGAGAGAGAGAGAGAGAGAAAGAAAGAAAGAAAGAAAGAAAGAAAGAAAGAAAGAAAGAAAGAAAGAAAGAAAGAAAGAAAGAAAGAAAGAAAGAAAGAAAGAAGAAAGAACATTAGAACGGCTCCGTTTTGGTTAGCTGTCTTGGGAGAAGGCAAAAAATTGCTACCATATTTTTTGGGTCGGTTTTAAGTTCCATTCTATTTTCCGTGGATGAAGCCTTATCTGTAAAGTGGATGGCAAGCAATCAACCAACCAACCAACCAATCAGAATAGAGCTGGAAGGGACCCTGGAGGTCTTCTAGTCCTACCCCTTGCTCAAGAGGAGACCCTAGACAATTCCAGAGAAGTGACCGTCCAGTCTTTCCTTAAAAGCCTCCAGGGATGAAGTACCCACCACTTCTGGTGGCAAGCAGTTCCACTGGTTAATTGTTCTAACTGTCAGGAAATTCCTCCTGAATTCCAGCTTGCTTCTCTCCTGGATTAGTTTCCATCCATTGCTTCTTGTCCTGCCTTCTGGGGCTTTGGAGAATAAATTGACCCCCCTCTCTTCTTTGGGGCAGCCCCTCAAATACTGGAACCCGGCTATCGAGTTCCCCCCGGTCCTTCTTTTCTTTCAACCAGCCTGTCACCTTGCAGACTTCCACCCCTTCCGGAGATGCTATTGCCCATAAGCCACTTCCCATTGGCCAGCCTTTCCCCCAATGGAAAGTAAAAGAACAGCTGAGACTTACGTGATTTCTGGATTGTTTTGCACCAATAAATTCACCTGCAACCTTTTGGAAAAGGCCAAGGTTAATCCTGTGATCTGAAACAAAAACAAAAACCGAACACGGTACTTTGAATTTTGCAAACTGGATAATCGAATAATCGAGGATTAACAGCATTGAAACACCCACAGGAGAAGAAATAATGACAAAAATATTAGGCTGTGCAGAAATGGACAGATTAACATTGAAGATAGAAGAAGAAAAAAGACACAGAATATTTTCGGAGTTGGGATTTGTTTTAATTAATGGTTGGATAATAGAAACTAGGGGTTTAAAATGGCCATATAATCAAATTGACTCCGTATACTGTTCACTAACCACTTATTGTACACAAAAAGAACCGCAAAGCCTACAAACTCGAAATTCAGCAGGTCTGTTCCTCTTGGCTTCTAGGGGCTCACTAAGAAAGGATTTATTTAGAGTATTTCCTATATTATTATTATTATTTTTTTTATTATTATTATTACACTTTGATGTTAAGGAGTTCTACTCCCCTTCTCCACCTGAAAAGAAATCTGTGCCAAATGCAAAACACAAGCAGAGAAGAGGAGTTTCAGTTTCATAGCAGCAACCAGCTTTAGTACAGAACAGTTGAGCTAAGCCACGCCCAGGCTCCTTGCTGTCTCCTTCTTGCTCGCACGGCAAATACTGTTTCACTTTCCAAACAGCCCTCAACTCTCTCTCACCAACTGACAGGAGGCTAGCCAGACGAATACCGATGGATGCTGGTAGGCAGAGGCAGAATTTTTTCCCCCTCTTATTTTCCTCTCCCCAAAACTAAGCCCCACCACATAAAATGTGCAGTCGCTTACCGGTTCCACATCCAGAAAAGTGGTATGTTCTTCCACGTTTGGCTCCATCCCCTTCACAAATTGAAAAATTATCTGGCTTCCATACAGGAAATGGGGCGAGGAGAGGTAGACCGGTTTCCCTGTGGAAATAAAAGAGAAAAGGAGCGCAATTTGCATTTGACCAGATCGTCAACAGCCACTCTTGTCCCAGAAGCCGACTGGAAAACTGCAGATGTCACCAAACATAACGTCGTCCCACGATAATGTCGCAAGACCCAATCTGGGTCGGTCCGGGGAACCAGTTGTCTTCTGAACTTTAGGACTCGCACTGGAGCAGATATTTTCCCCTTTCTCGGCACACTGGGAATGTAACTGCTGAACAAAACTCCTCATTGGCGACAGGAAAGGCAACCAGCCATTCAACATTCTGCTAGCTCCATTCAGTTGCCAGAGACTCCACCCCGCAAGGGATTACAAGGTGGTTAAACGAAAATGATGATTAACGGAGTCGGAAGGGACCGCCCAAACAGGAGACCATATCAGGCTTAAGCCCCGTTTTCCCCAGCTAACGACTTTGGCAGTGTTCCCCACGGTCACGGGATCAAAACACTTGGCAAATGATGGTCGCAGAGTTCCCCGGTGGTTTTTTTGTGTGTGTATGTGTGTCGCGACCCCCTTTGGCGCCCTGCGACAGGGTGAGCCGGTTTCGCTGAACGTCGCTGTCGCTAATGGAACCACCACAGGGATTCACTTAGCCAGGGGAACAAGAAAGGCCGTAACAGCCGTCTGCGCTTAGCGACGGAACATTTCGGTCATAAGACGAGGACCGCCTGTATTGCATTCTCACCCCGGCGCCCCCACGACTTCTCGGGATTACAATCCCACAGGTTCTGCCCTGGGTCCAAAGAAGCTTTCTTCAGGGGTGGGAATGCTACCGGTTCGGCCTGGTTCTACAGAACCGGTAGTTCCGAAGAGCAGCTGACACCAGAACCGGTTTGTCCATCTGCCGGGGCTCTTGGCTGTCCTTTAATTTCCTGCTTTTTCAACCTCAGCTGCTTTGCGCGGCACAGCTGAGGTTGAAAAAGCAGGACAGAAAAGGATTTTCAAATGCTACGCACCTGCCCCTCCCCGCCCCCCCCCCCCCCCCCCTTCCCTGGCAAAGTTGCCTGCTAAGTTTCTATTTTTCCTTTTTTTTTTTTTCCCCCCCCCCCTCGAGCATCAGCTGTTCTGCTGTGCCGGGAGATTTAGATTAGCTCGAAAGCAGGAAATGGTTAGATTTCTGGCTTTCTAACTAATCTAAAAGCAGAGCTGAACCTTCCTTAGGACTTCTATATTTCAGTGTAGACTCAGGTAGCAGATTGCAGAAAGATAGATCTCTGAATGAGTCTGTGATTCTGTGAGCAACTCAACCTGCCTGCCTGCTTTGCCTGATTTTGGGTTAAAAGTTGCTCTTTTTTTAAAAAAAAACATAAAAAAATTACAATATTTACATAAATATTTACAATATTTACCTACAAGCCAGGCCCACCCAGTCACATGACCCCCAACCCACACTCACAAATTGGGCCACGCCCCCCAGGACCGGTTGTTAAGACGTTTGAATCCCACCCCTGGCTTTTCTTCCTCCATAGTCCGTGCTTTTCGTCCTTATTTGGGGCTACCTTGTTTGCAGGAGCTGACATCCAGGACTCCGTTGGTGGTACAGTTGCTGTTTACCACGCTTTTGGTGCAGAAACAGATATTATCAGGATTGGTGAGGGCTGAAGCGAAAGCCAACGCGGGGATACTGAAGCGATACAGCGGGATCTCTTTCACCGTCACATCCCTATCGAATAAGGCGTAGGTGGACCTGCGGGATGCGAGAACAACGCGCGTTCATAGAATAACAGCGTTGGAAGGGGCCTGGGAGGCCTTCTAGTCCAACCCCCTGCCCAGGCAGTCTCTTCTAAAGGACCTCCAGGGTTGGAGCCTTCACAGTGTCCCTCGCTTAGCAACAGAAATTCGCCACTGCAGTGCCGGAAGCGAAGGAACGCCTCCCCCACCATTTTTTCGAGGTCCCTTACCTGCAAGCATCCGAAGAAAATAAATACAGCTCTTCGCTCTTTTTGACAAAAGGGTGGAACGCAGTCCCATCTGTGAGTTACAATGAGAGCATCTTGTGAGTTTGGAGCCTTGCAACTTGTTTCAAAAAAAAAAACAGAATGACAGAGTCCGAAGGGGTCTTGGAGGTCTTCTAGTCCAACCCCTTCCTCAGGCAGAAAACCCTGGGCCGTTTCAAACAAATGGTGGTCCAATCTCTTCTTAAAAACTTCCAGATTCCTTCCTTCCTTGCTTCCTTCCTTGCTTCCTTCCTTCCTTCCTTCCTTCCTTCCTTCCTTCCTTCCTTCCTTTCTCTCTCTCTTTCTTTCTTTTTTCATTCATTCATTCATTCATTCATTCGGTATGTCAAGGTGGGAATTTTTAGGAATTTAGCACCTGGACTTCAGTTCCAACCTTAAATATTTTTAATGCCAAAAGAAAAGGGCAGTGGCACTGTTTAATTCCTCTTTCCCTCCCTTCCTCCCCCCCTCCTTCCTTCCATCCATCCATCCATCCATCCATCTCTCTCTCTCTCTCTCTCTCTCCCTCCTTTCCCCCCCTCTCTCTCATTCATTCATTCATTCATTCACTTGTTCATTCATTCATTTGATGCATTGATGCGGGAATCTTTAGCAGTTTTGCCACTGGACTATTTTTAACGCATGCCAAAATTTATATGGGGTGGGGTGTGTGTTCTGCACAGAAATGCAGTGCTGTTCCACTGACATGCTTACCTGTGCCGTTCACCATGCTACAATAACTTGTCCAGTATTTGAGGTTCCTTTGAAAAAAAAAAGAAAAGAAAGAAAGAAAAATAACATGTAAAATATGTCATAAAACAGGGGCCGGCAAAACTTGCTTAACAAATGTCTTGTTTAGCAACGTACATTCTGGGCTCCATTTTGGTCGTAAGCCAAGCCTGTACAAAATGATAACCAACCCATCCTTCTATGCTTAGAATATTTTGCACCTGCGCCAGGAAATCTAAGAAAGGGGACGCTGCAACAGGACAGAATGCTAAATTAAATGTTGTCAGTTATGAAGACAAAATATATATATATAGGTACATTTCCCCAAATATTATACCTGCTATTTTTATAAGTGGTGATAATTCCTTTCTTGTTTATGTCATCTTTCCCGCTATAAATCTCGTAAGGGCCATCGAAGGTGTTATTGTACTTGAATGAGAGAAAGAGAGAGAACAGAAAATTAATTTTTGAGATCTATCATCCAATGAAAGGAAACAAACCAACAAAAAAAGGGAAGTTAGACCCCTATCAAAATCCCATTTTTGCCATGACTTTTATTCCTAACCCCCAGTGGAATAGAACGATATCAGCAATGCTTCTTATCTAGAATAAAAACTTGTTGACTTTTCATAAGCCATGCTAATACAAGCCAACGGCTATTTTAATTTTAATATTTCTGGATTTTCTGAATTTTACAGAGGTGTTTCTTATAGCAGCACAGATACTTTCCTTAAAATCACATCCCCAGAAATTAATTTTCCCGTCTGAGATATACTTACAGGATAGAATATTCCAACAACTTTGTCCATTTTTACAATAGGGATTTTTTTCAAGAAAGGATCTTCATAGCCCCAAAGTATTTCTTTCACAGTTCTAGTTTGGAGGAATTTTGATTTTGCGGATCTCATCCAGATATCCATCAAGTATTGCATAAATCTGTTTTTATACAAAGCTGGGGCAGCCTGCAGCAAAATACCAATATTCTTATAACTTCAATTTTGTGCACTGGGATGCAAATCAATACAAACAGGCTTGAATTAAGTTTTATATGTATTCAAATTCTGCGTTCAAATCCTTAGTAAGGCCACATCCAGTTTTGGTCACCTTGGGAAAAAAAGTGCAAAGAAGAGCAACTAAAATGGAAATTAAAACATAGGAAGAACGGCTGCAGAATTAGGGATTGGCTAGTCAAGCGGAAAAAATGGATTAGGGGAGACATGATATCGGTCTTCCCATATCTCAGGGGCTGCCCCAAAGAAGAGGGAGTCAAGCTATTCTCCAAAGCATCTGAGAAGGCAGGACAAGAAGCAACGGATGGAAACTCATCAAGGAGGGAACCAACCTGGAATTAAGGAGAAACTTCCTAACAATGAGAACAATTAACCTGTGGAACTGCTTGTCACCAGAAATTGTGGGTGCTACAACACTCATTATTATTACGTTGTTCCAGAGCCCTGAGAATGCCCCAAACCCGATATTTGACTGATTTATTATTACAGTTTAATATTCAGATGTTAGACACCTTAAGGGGGCTTGCTTACCACAACGGCAAGGTTGACGGTGGTGAAAGTGTCATTTTCCGGCCCAACTGACATATGAGGTTGAAAAAGGAAAATATTTGGCTGGAGGTAAGACAGGGTGCCGTCTTTGTGTTCCGTGATGTTTCCCTTGGGAATATAGCGCATCCTTTGAAGAGAAAAGAGAATCCGCGTGTTAAATGCTGAGCCATTTATTCCGCGGAACAACTTGCCACCAGAAGTGGTGAATGCTGCATCACTGGAGATTTAAGAAGAGGCTTGACAGCAATTTGTCTGGAATCGCAATAGGTCTTCCAGAGACCTCTCCATCCTCAGGTCTGGGCCTACCGGTAAGTGTACGGGCCTTTCTGCTTAAGTATCGGCGCAGAACCGTTCTGCATTACGTCCTCTGGGTTCTGTACATCGAAAACCCAAATCTCTCGGTATATGGGACTTCCCGGAAGGACCCAGTTCTCATAGGCGATGGTACCTTTTTCAATGACAACTTCCTGCAGAGGAGAATAAGAACGACATTTTAACATGATTTCCCGCCACTCCTCTAGGTAAGTCAGAATACAAAATATTCCAGAGATTGCCCAAAGAGATAATGTTTCTGGAAAGCATTAGGGTAATATCAGACTTCTTTTTGTGTTTGATAATGAATATGTAGGCTAAAATATGAGGTTAAGTGGCATTTTTTGAATGGTGTTTAGATTTTCTTTTCCAAGGCAATAATTGTCTTGAATCAAATAATGCTTATGTATATAGTGGCATTTTAATCTAACTCTATGTTTTAGATAGGTTTTAGACTAAGTTGTTTATTATTATTATATTATTATTATTATTTACTATGTACTGTGCTTGTGATGTAGTGTTTGGGCACTGTGCTGGAGTAGCTTTCAAATTTCATTGTATTTGTAGAATTCAATGACGATAAAGGTATTCTGTTCTATATAAGAAAATAACAGAATAGAATAACGGAGCTGAAAGAGACCTTGGAGGTTTTCTAGTCCGGTGGTTGCCAACTGGTGGTCCGTGAGAAAATTTTGGTGGTCCGCAGAGAAATGTCACCCCCAGAGCACTCCCCCAAAGCAATTAATCCAGTCTGCGCAGGAACACAAGGCTGCGCTGCCCCGCCCACTCACTCCTGACCTGGCAAACTTGCCTGCTAAATTGCTATTTTTTTTCACCGACCATCAGCTGTTCTGCTGTGCCGGGAGATTTACATTAGCTAGAAAGTAGGAGATGGTTGGATTTCTTGCTTTCTAGCTAATCTTTGGATCTTTGGCCCTGCTTTTAAGCACAGCCGAACCTCCCTTAGGACTGAAGCTTCTATTATTCAGTGCAGACTCAGGTAGCTGATGCCAGAAACATAGATCTCTGAGTGAATCTGTGATTCTGTGAGCAACTCTATCTGCCTGCCTTATTTGCCTGATTTGGGGTAAAAGTTGCTCTTTTTTATAAAAAAAATTCAATGTTGATATAAATATTTATAATATTTACATACAAGCCATGCCCATCCAGTCATGACCACCAAGCCACCCCCCACAAATTAGGCCACCACGTCCACAGAACCGGTTGTTAAGACATTTGAATCCCAGCCCTGCCTCTGTGTGTGTTGGTGTGTAGGTGTGTATGCGGAGAAGTAAGTTCACCCCCTCTTCTGAGGGGATGTCAGTTTTGTGCTCTGTCCATTTTGTGTTCATGCTGGATCGCAAGCTATATTTTGACATTTTTGGAGAAGAGTTGAGAAGCTCTGCATATATAAGAATTGTGCCTTTTGAAGTATTCAAATATTACACCGTAGAAAGCAGCTCTTCGTGTAGCTACTCACACCATTCTCTCCCTGATCCCAAACGGTGATTTACAGGGCCTGAAATCATCTTCATTTATAATCTGATGCTCTGGCTTGGACCCTGGACACAGGCCGTGGTTTACGAAACTCACCAGTTGAAACCTGGAAGCCCAAACTAAAACAATAGCAGAGTTCCAAGCAGCTGGCGCAAGAGAAAGTCCTCGAGATCCGAAAAGATCTGGACAGACTCAAACAATGGGCCCTGATCCAACACCGCGACATTCAAGGTGGAGAAGTTTTGGTGCCAAAGGGGCAAAGCCAAATTAGGCGTAACCTGGCCCCAAACCAGCAATGGTGAAAGGGATCTTAAAGAGTCCTTCGTAGGCGATCCTTTCAACTTGAGCCAGCCATGTGCGGCAGAAGCCAAAAAAAAGA
Source organism: Pseudonaja textilis (assembly GCF_900518735.1). The sequence continues at coordinate 405,712 of NW_020769508.1, forward strand.
AAGGCTAATTCGATCCTTTGGTTGGGTAAACATTAGTACCGCTTTACAAAGCCACGCCTGGAATATCGCCGCATCCCGTTTTGCTCACCACAAATTACAAAAAAAAAAAAAAAAAGGCTGGGACTTTGGAAAAAGCGCAGAGATGAGCAACTAAGAGGATTAAAAGCCTGGGAACTAAAACATGGGAAGACCGGTTGGAGGAACTGGGTTTGGCCAGTCTAGAGAAGGTAAGGACTAGGAGGGACATGATTAGCAGCCTTCCAGTATTTGAGGGGCTGCCCCCCAAAAGAGGAGGGGGTCAAATTATTCTCCAAAGCAGCAGAGGGCAGGACAAGAAACGACGGATGGAAACTAACCAAGGAGAGAAGCAACTCCTGGAATTAAGGAAGGATTTCCTGACAGGGAGGACAATTAGACAATGGAACTGCTTGCCACTAGAAATTGTGGTTGCTCCATCACTGGAGGGTTTTAAGAAGAGATTGGATAGTCACTTGTCTGAAATGGTCCTAGGGTCTCCTGCTTGGGCAGGGGGCTGGACTAGAAGACCTCCGAGGTCCCTTCCGACTCTGTTATCCTGTCATTCTGGATGAAAGGGTCTCCTGCTTGGGCAGGGGGCTGGACTAGAAGACCTCCAAGGTCCCTTCCAGCTCTCTTCTGCCTGATTGATTTATAGCAATTGTTCTGCCTAGATTTGTCCGAACAACTCAACAGTTGGATGAAATTATATATGTTAAGTTTGAGCAATGAGAGGCTGAACCAGAGCATGAGTGCAACAGTACTTTATTTTACAAATAAAGGGCTGACCGTGCTTGCCAAGCCTGGAACTGGCTCACAGCAATCAGCAGCGAGTTGGACCCCGCAGCCTGCTTTTATAGCTGGCTGCTGGGGAGAACCAACCAATGGGGAATGGGGGAATAACGCCCACACAAAGTGAGTGGACCTGAGTGAGAACTCCTTGAGTCCTCAGGACATAACAATATATATAAAAAAAGAAGTTTCAGATGCGATTGTGGCAGGTTATTTCTGCTAGCATCAGCCTACGTCCTTGCAAACGTCGAGGAGGAAGTGAGGAAAACACAGAGAAACACAGGAATCAGGGGTGTCCCTTACCTTTTTTATTGTCTTGTCAATGAAGTGATTTCCGACCGGGATGAGAATTCCTCCTAGGACGGCCAGCACTGCCCCAATGGTTGCCACTGCGAGCAAGCCACAATTTGGATTGCACCCCATGGCCAGTTTTCCTCCTCCTCGTCCTCGTCCTCCGACCTCGAAGGCTCCTCTGATTCTAAGGTTCCTTCAAAAACGTTCCTCAGCGACAGATGTTGAGACTTTGGGAGGGAAAAACGTGCAGAGAAGAGCAACTGAGGGGATTAAAGGCCTGGAGACTAAAACTTTGGACGAACTGGTTTCAGGATTTGGGTCTGGCTAGTCTGAAGGAAAGAAGGACTTGGGGTGACATGATAGCAGCCTTCCAGTATTTGAGGGGCTGCCTCAAAGAAGAGGAAGGGGTCCACGTATTCTCCAAAGGCCCTGAAGGCACGATGAGAAATAATGGGTGGAAACTCATCAAGGAAAGAAACAACCCGGGATTAAGGAGGAATTTCATGACAGGGAGAATAATGAACCCGTGGAACAGCCTGCCAACAGAAATTGTGGGTTGCTTCATCACGGGAGGTTTTGAAGAAGAGATTGGACAGCCACTTGTCTGGAATGGCATAGACAGAGTCTCCTGCTGGAGCAGTGGGTTAGACTAGAAGACCTCCAAGGGCCCTTCCAGCTCCATTCTGATTGACTGATGATACGGACACCTCTTGCCGTTGTAAGGAATATGTTCAGCTTCACCGCTCTTATCCTGGTGCAGGGCTGCAACCCCTGGTACCAAACAGGCGCACCCCAAAGAGAAAGGCAGACTCCCCTCTTAGCAGCTCTTTCCTTACTACACACACGAGGGTATTAGTTGGAAGGCACCTCGGAGGTCACCTAGCCCAACCCCGTAGTCCTATCCCGCTGCTGTTTAGGATAACCCCCCACCCCCTCCCCCACCTTGCAAACCAAACCAAACTGCCATCCGAAGATGCAAACTAACCTGGAGTAGCGGAGGAATAGTAGTTCTTCTGGGATTGTAGAGTTGGTTCAAGCCAAATCAGGGGAAAAAATATAAATACCGCCCCCTCCCCTCCCAAAAAAACCCTCCCCTGCTATGCTGAATCCTGATTTTCGGAGAAAAGAAGTTTGTCGTAGCAGTTCTGCAGAAGTTCAGCTTGAAGGTTCAAGAGTCCGTCAGTCTTTCCTCGGCCTCGGTAGAGATCTATCTATCTATCTATCTATCTATCTATCTGAAACAGCTGGGATAATCAAACCTTCCTCTTAATAATAGTAGAAAAAGGAAAGGAGAAGGAGCTGCCAGGGTTGCAACATAAACTTCAGTCTGGACTAGTCCACCAGGAGTAAAGACTTTGCTCTGAACCAACCCCGGAGTTATCTAACTATATATTGGGAATTCCAGGAGAACAAGTTTGAACGCGGGAAAACGCTAGCCAATCCCATCTGACGAACCTCCTCTGGGCAGCTGTTTTTTCGTCCTACCTTGGAGGAAAAACGAAGAAGAAGAAGGGGGGGAAAGGCCCATGGATGGACCCAGACTATAAAACAAGACGATGGGGTCGCGGGTGGGGAGGCTGGAAGGGGAGAGGAAGAGCTCGGCTTAACGGCGGCAACGGAGCTCAAGGTTTCCGGGGGTGAAGGGAGCTTTTCGGCCCCCTTGTACAGACTTTCTGACCATTGCCGCTAAGAGACTCATGGCAGGCGATAAGTCAGTCACCCGGTTGTTAAGAGAAACCGGTTCCCTCCGTCACGAGAAGGTTGCTAAAAGGAGTTCGTGTGACCTGGGGGGTGGAGATAAACACACAGCAACGGTCATAAGTATGAATTTTGATCTGGGGACGCTACAAAAGTCCCTTCCAGCTCTATTCTGATTGATTGATCGATTGAAATGGTCTAGGGTCTCCTGCTTGAGCAAGGGGTTGGACTAGACGGCCTCCCGGGTCCCTTCCAGCTCTATTCCGATTGATTGATTGGTGTCCTGCTCGAGCAGGGGGTTGGACTAGAAGACCTCCGAGGCCCCTCCCAACTCTGGTATTCTGTTCCGTCTTGGCAGCGTGTGCTGTTGCACCACACTTGCTGGTGTGGATTTTTATTTTATAGCTGTGAGAGTTGGCTGCCCCTAACAAAACCTACCTGGATGCTCATAAAGTGGAAAAAACAAACAAACCCCAACCCAACGAACATCTAACATACAAAGTGAGTCATTCGGCGCAGGGATTGAAAAGGCAGATTAGCATCAGGGAGAACTCGAGTTCTAGTCTTCTCTTAGACATGAAGCAATTATAGGTATTCTTGGGTCAAACCACCTCTCAGGCTGGCCTATCTCAGAACATAGTTTGTTGTGGGAAAATAAGTAGGAGTTTGTGGTTGCAGAAAACAAACCAACGCAGGGTGTGAATAAAAGCACAACACACCTTTGCACCTGCTTCCAAATTGTGTTGTTTATCAGGAGTTCCCACCATTCGGCTTAAATGGTAAAGGTCTTCTTCTGCTTGAGCTGGACTAGAAGACCTCTAAGGTCCCTTCCAACTCTTGTCGTTCTGATTTATTCTGCAAAGCACCAGAAGGCAAAACAAGAAGCAACGAAGGGAAACTACTAATCCAGGAAAGATCCAACCTAGGAATTAAAGAGGCGTTTTTTTTTCCCGCAAATAAAGTTTCTTTGCCTGCAAGTGATAAAATTCAGAAATTGAGTTGCAGGATCCATTATCTGGACTTGTATGGGAGGAGAAGGGAGCAGGAATAGCTGCCATCCTTAAAAAAATAAAATGTGGCACGTTTTGCAGGAATTAAGTAAACAAAAAAAAAAAACCTGTCTTTTTTTGGCTAATTTCTGTTAGCAATTGTAAAAATGCTTCCTTGAACAAACCCATCAAATTATAGAAGAATCCTCCAGATGGAAATATTATAATGCAAATTCTGCATTATAGGTTAGAGGTTGTAGACCATTTCAGACAAGTGACTGTCCAGTCTCTTCTTGAAGACCTCCAGTGATGGAAGCCCCCACAACTCCTGGTGGCCAGCAGTTCCACTGTCTTAACTGTTCTCACTGTTAGCAAGTTTCTCCTGAATTCCAGGTTGCTTCTCTCCTTGATGAGTTTCCATCCTTCGCTTCTTCTCCTGCCTTCTGGGGCTTTCTGGGAGAATAAGTGGACCCCCCCCTCCTCTTCTTTGGGGCAGCCCCTCAAATACTGGAAGGCTGCTATCCTGTCCCCCAGACTAGCCAAACCCCAATTCTTGCCAACTGGTCTTCAGATGTTTTAGCCTCCAGGCCTTCAATCACCCTAGTTGCTCTTCTCTGCCCTTTTCCCCAAAGCCTCATCCTCCTTTTTGTAACGTGGGACCAAAACTGGATGTGGCCTTCCAGGTGTGGCCTTACTAAAGGTTTCGTTGTGATCTCTTTGTGTCTGATATTCGATCTCTCGGGTGAATGGGATACTTAGGGAAGCACGCGTGACTGCCAACGTAGGTTCCAATGAGAGCTTTTCCCTTCACTTCCTTTTCCCTGTGACTTAGCTACTCCTCACTTGCCTCCTTCCAAAGCAGCCTCCTGCGTTGCTTATCGGACTGTGTAGAAACGCCGCGATGCACCTTGCATAATAAGAGAGTTACACCTTAGCCAGGGAAACCTAACGCTCGGACCTCAGAAGTTTCTGTTTGTTGTGCTCCCCTGGACGCCATCCTACACAGATTGGCATCACACTCAAGCGCATTGGCTCCTCCTACGCGAAGGGTGAAGAGTTGCAACAACACTTAACAACACGCGAGAGTATTGCAACACAACGGATTTATAAACAGAAGTCGACCTCTTCTTTTAGAGTATTTGGCTGAGTACTGAGCCATTTTCTTTTCTTCAATTGAGCCAGAATAGAGCTTGGAAGGGGCCTTGGAGGTCTTCTAGTCCAGCCCCTTGCCCAAGCCGGAGACCCTAGACTGTTTTAGACAGGTGGCTGTCCAAAAATAAAAAACCTCCAGTGATGAAGCTCCCACGACTTCTGGTGGCCACTGGTTAATTGTTTTCATTGTCAGGGAGTTTCTCCTTCTTTCCAAGTTGTTTCTCTCCTTGCTTAGTTTCCATCCATTGTTTCTGGTCCTGCCTTCTGGTGCGCTGGAGAATAAGTTCACCCCCTCTTCCGGAAGGCCCATTTTTCGGCCTCCCGAGGCTGCAGGGAGGCCGAAAAAGGCCTCAAGCAGGCTGAAAATCAGTGGGAGGCGCATGCATGCGCAGTGCAGGTAAGTTTGGTCATAGGTTCGCCATTATGGACTTAGGCACTTCTTCCATATATAACCTTTGACAGCTGTAGTTCCCCAGCACTATGAATGGTCTTCATCGGGTATGATTAAGTAACTGCCCAGCCACACACCCCGGTCACGTTACCCCCCACCAGCCATGTGCGGCCCGGGCTCTCTGTCCTTCGCTGTGGCTGCTGGGCGCACCCGGTGTGAGAGGTGCCTCCCCGGCCTGCGAGCTGCTCTCTCGCTCCCTTCCATGAGGACGGGGGGGATTCAGGGAGCGCCCAGAGGGTTTGGCCCCCAGTCCGGTAAGCGAGGCGTCCTTCGTCCTGTCCGTTTGCAAAGCGGGGCTGCTTCGGGGTGGTGCCCGGGGAGAGAAGGGCAGCCTGCCCGCTTCTGCAGCCGCCTCTCACAACACCCTTAACCCAGGTTAACTAACTAGAATAGAATAGGATAGGATAAAATAGAATAGGAATAGAATAGAAGAAATGAATCGAATAGAATAGAATAGGATAAATGAAGAATAGAATAGGATGGAATGGAATGGAATAGAATAGAATAGAATAGAATAGAATAGAATAGAATAGAATAGAACATGAATAGAATAGAATAGAATAGAATAAATGAAGAATAGAATAGAATTAGAATAGAATAGACTAAGGAATAGAATAGAATAGAATAGAATAGAATAGAATAGAATAGAATAGAATAGAATAGTAGCCAAACCTGAGACACAATTCATGGTCACCCTTGACCCGGGTTTCCCCCCCCCCCCCCCCAGTGTGTCATGAATTATATTTTCCAGTTTGAATTTTGCATGGCAGAAACTTCAGTCACCTGGATACTATCTTTGAAAAATTAATCAGGTTACACATGTGGCGAAATCCGACGAGGGGTCTTACTCTGAGTCCCCCCATCACTCTCGGGGGGGAAAACGGGGTGAAAATAGACCTCAAATTACATGAAAACCGCGGTTTTCTAAGTCTATGGGAAATTGCATTGACAATAATAGCCCGCCGTCTCGTGGCCATTTTGCGTCATTGCAGGGGGAGGAAAGAACTTAATAATAATAGCCCGCCGTCTCGTGGCCATTTTGCGCATGGCAGGTGGAGGAAAGAACTTAATAATAATAGCCCGCCGTCTCGTGGCCATTTTGCGTCATTGCAGGGGGAGGAAAGAACTTAATAATAATAGCCCGCCATCTCGTGGCCATTTTTCGTCATTGCAGGTGGAGGAAAGTATTTAATAATAATAGCCCGCCGTCTCGTGGCCATTTCTCGTCATTGCAGGGGGAGGAAAGAACTTAATAATAATAGCCCGCCGTCTCGTGGCCATTTTGCGCATGGCAAGTGGAGGAAAGAACTTAATAATAGCCCGCCGTCTCGTGGCCATTTTGCGTCATTGCAGGCGCAGGGAAGGAATCGCAACAGTTAATAGAAATAATCATTGAACTGGCCACGCCCACCAGGCCGCGCCCACCGCGGCACCTGGCCGCCAAGCCACGCCCTCCCAGGCACGTGACTCCCCCCACCCGCCACGTGCCCTTGCGCAGGCGTGCCCGGCCTTCGGCGCAGGCGCTGGGCGGTGGCGGTTGGAGAGGCGCCTGCGCGGCTTGTGAGCGGCCTCTGGCTGCCTTCCGCGACGGCCACGAGGACGGTGGAACTCGGGCAGCGCCTGGAGGGTTTCCCGGGCCCGGTTCCGGTAAGGGAGGCCTCCTTCGTCCCGTCCCCCCTCCCTCTGGTGGCGGTGGCGCCCGGGGAAAAAACGGCGCTCGCTCGCCCGCCTCGTTTGGGGCTGGGGGGGGTTTCTTGGGGGGGGGGGGGGGGGGGGGGGGGGCCCGGGGGGGGGGGGGGGG
>NW_020769508.1:434856-445987 GCF_900518735.1 Pseudonaja textilis
TCTTTCTTTCTTTCTTTCTTTCTTTCTTTCTTTCTTTCTTTCTTTCTCTTCTTTCTTTCTCTTCTTTCTATCTTTCTTTCCTTCTATTCTTTCTTTCTTTTTCTTTCTTTCTTTTCTTCTTCCTTCTGTTGGTTGTTGTTGGGTTTTTTTTTTTTTGATGAAATAGCCAAAACAATAATTTTTTTCTGGGTGGAATGCAGCACTACACCCTTCGTTGATCAGTACTGTCCGGACAGCATCTCTGCACATGACTCAAGTCGAACTAGAGGTCTGCAAATGTTACCAAAAATGCTTTACAAACCCATCGCCATTAAATAAGTAAAACTCTTATGTGAAGTAAGGCCAGAAAATAAAGTGCCAAATATGAGAAGTGCATATGGCAGTTGATAGACTTGAAGGCTTTCAAGAGAGAGAGAGAGAGAGAAAAAAGACACCGATATAGGAACAGCTCCGCTTGATCTGTTCACCCCGTTCTCTCTCGGCACCCCAACACCAGCCCGCGTTAAAATACCCGTTTGCCTTAAAAAACACTGATACTTCCTGGAAAATAAAAACTCGAAGAGGAAGGGCGCAAAATATCTCTCGGGGGGGGAGGCAGGGGGGTGGAAAAAAGGGAAGAAAAAAAGGAGGAGGAGGAAAATCAGCCGATCGAAACGGTGGCGGCCTCAACGAAGAACGGAAAAGATGGACGAGCGAGAGGAGGATGGAGATGGACGGAGCAGATGAGACAGAAGGTCGGTCCTCTGAGGCGGTTCCCACGGACAAATTCCCACAACGTTATCTCGGAAAGAATTTGCCATTCTCGGATTGGTGGGGGGGGTGTTTGTTTGTTTGTTTTGCGCAATTAGTATTCGTGTTGTTATTATTATTATTATTAATTTTTTGGTTGTTTTTTTTTTTTGGTATCGTATTTGTACAGTTCCACACATGGATATTTTTTTGTGTTTTTTTTTCTTTTCTTTTTTTGTCGTTTTGAGTTAACAGCCCTCTATGGAAAACAAAAATATATAATAAATATTACATGATCGATTGGATTGCTTCTCGTAACTCGTTTCACAGAGGAATGAAGGAAAACTCATGAAAACGCCTTTCCGGGTGTTGCTCTTTTTTCCTCCCCCCCCCTCCTCCCCTCCCCCCCACACTAGACCCCCCGATCCCACCCCCGCCCCATCCCTCACCCCAGCCCCGATGATCCAACCAAAGAGTTGATTTCCAAAGATGCCTTGCTGAACAAATTAAAAATTGTCCGTGAAAGTGCAAATGTAATGACTAAACATTACCGTTTTAAAATCCCGCCGCCGATAAGATTCTCGGCGACGGCAGTCAAAGTCTTTTTTTTTTTCTTGTTTGTTTTTGTTCGTTTTTTTAAATAATCAAAATCATTTTTCTTTTTTTTTTTTTGTTTGAAATTGTCGTTGCATGTTTCTGTTGAAAACAGAAAAAATAAAAATAAAATAAAATGGAAACAGTCCGAAAAGACGACGGCCCACTCCTTCCCGGGCTGTTATGGGATGCTCTCGTCGCCGCCGGGATCTCGTTCTTCAAGTTCCTTTTTCGAGTCTTTCGCTCTGGGGAGACAAAAAACGGACACACACATACACACAAAAGGAAGAAAGAAAGAGGAGAAGGAGATGTAAGGGTCCCTTTCTTAAGAATGTCGGAAATATCGAACGCCTGTCTTTCGCGGTTGAACGCAGGCGCACGGCAACGTATTTAACAGATAATCAGAGTTGGAAGGGATCTTGTAGGTCATCTAGTCCAAACCCCAAGCAGGAGACCCTACATCATTTAGCGACTTCCTCCGCAAGAATGAGGCAAGGCAGTCCTTGCCTTTTCAGACATATCATTGTCCAATCTGTTCTTAAAAATCTCCAGTGGTTTTTAGTTCTGGGAGGTTTCTTTTATTTCTTGGTTTATGAGCATTCGTTTTGTGACCGTTCAAAGTTACAAAGGCGCTAAAAAAAGAAAAGAAAAAAGCATGGCCTACAACCGTTGGCCCTTGCACTTACAATCGTCACGGCATCCCCATCAAATTCGGGCACTTGGCGGCTGGTGGTATTTATGGTGGTCGCCGCACCCCAGGGTTCATGGAGTCACCATTTTGTGACATTCCCAACTGGCCACATCAGTGGGGGGAGCTGGGTTCACTTAACGACCCTGTGATTCTTGGAACAGCTGCCCCGACTTGCTTAACGGTGGCAAAGAAAGGTCCTTAAAAGGTCCAATTATGGGCACATAATGGCTTAAGAACTGCTTTGCTTAAACAATGGAAATTTCTGGTCCCAATTTTGGCCATACGTCGAGGACTATACAATGATTGGAGGAAGCTTACAACAATCCAGAAGGCATAGGTCAAAATATAACCCTTTTCCCCCCAGGTGCCGGACCAAATCACCCTTGCAGTTCCCCCCAGAAGTGTTAGCAAAAAGGGAATTGATGTTGAAGAATTTACATTCATTGAAGAGAAAGGGATTACAAGAGAGCAAACAGACGAGGCACGGGGAAATATACCAGGCGGTTTGCACAACATGTTTGCTGTGTGCGCTCACAGCACCGTCGCATTTATTTACGTCTATCCCATCTTTAATATTTTCATAAATAACACAAGGGTGGTGAACATATCGAAATACTCCTCCCTCTCTCACCTCCCCAAACAACAACCAGGTGAGGTGAGGTGAGCTTGAGAGAAAGTGACTGGACAAAGTCACCCAGTTGGTTTTCATGCTGAAGGAGGAAGCAGAATTCACGGTCGCCTGATGATTTATCCCAAATCCCCCAGCAGTTTGAATCCCTAAACTGGGACTAGAACTCACAGTCTCCTGGCGATTGGCCCAAAGTCACCCAGCCGGGTTTCATGCTCTAAGGAAGGACCAGAACTCATAGTCTGTCCCTTTCTAGCCTGGTGCCTTAATAATTACACCAAACTGGCTTTTACAATGTGCGTTGTCCGTGGCTCCTTCTCTTGCCATCCATTTCTCTCCAACCTCTTTGCTCTGCAAAGGGAGATGTGTAAGAAAAGCGACAGCGATATAATGGCGATTGTGTGACATATGAGGCCACAAATGCAGGCATGGGTCGTATTTTTGTCAGCACCGCTGTAACGTCGGGCGGCCACTGAGCCGTTGGTAAGCGAGGACACCCCCCTATAGCACAACTAGAGGCTATTGTGTAAAAAAAGAAGAAGAGTGAGAGGTTCAAATTTTCTTGCCAAAGGACAGCAGGCAAACACCGTAGTCCAGGAGGAGAGTGGATTTTCAGAGATTTCCCAACAGGAATTTCAAATTTCTAGTTCCACTGTTATGGGGCTACTTTGGGCCTGGCATGTGAACGCAGCCGCTGTACTTTGTGAACCCAGGTTAGAGTTTAGTATGAACCCGGCCACTTTTGCCACGGAACAGTGCTCACCCTACGTCATACCCCCGGTGGAGACGGACTCCGAAGGAGAGGAGGAACAGCCCACAGGGAGTGGGAGTGGGGCTCCGGAGGTTACGGAGGAGGCTGGGGAAGGGCAGAGGCCGGCTGAGCAGTCAGAGGAAGACCCAGGCCCACCCGCTCTCCATCCTAGGGCATGCAGGGAGGAGAGGATAATGGAGAAACGCGAATGGCGTGGTCTACGGGGGAGGAAAGGGCCTTGATCCCCTTCATGGGCTGCAGCTGTGACAACTGGCTAAGAGGACGGACCTGCATATGGGCCAGTGCTGGAAACAAAGCCTGGAAATATCTCTAGTTTATGGTTCCTCTCTGAGTCTGGCATCCTTCCCAGGGTGTGTCCTGATATCTGTGGACGTCCTCCAGCCTGGTTTGTGTTGCTTTTTTGCTCCTTCTTGTAACTGTTTGTGGGGGAGTTTTTTTTTGTCTTCCATTAAGGATATTTGGAGTTTAGAAGCAAAGCAGAGGAATAAAAGGGGCTTCACCTGTTTTCTGTGACTGTGTTTGTTTTGTATCCCACCCTGGGTCATCACACCCTAAGTCCTTCCTTTCTGTCCGATGCCAGCCATCTCATTGCACGAACTAGCCCAGGGCGGTCTCCAAACCTGGGCCCTTTAAGCCTCGTGGACTTCCAACTCCCAGAATCCCTCAACCGGTCACCAAGTCCACAAGTCATAAAGTGGCCAACACCCCCCCCCCACACACACACACCCTGTGCTAGTTCATGCAATAAAAATGGCGAGCATCAGACCAAAAGGAAACTGAGCTAGGGAAAAATCGATGCTGGCTGGGGAATTCTGGGAGTTGGAGTCCACATGTCATAAAGGGGCCAGGTTTGGAGACCCCCAAGCGAGCAAAGCCGTCGGGGAAAGGCATCCAGGAGCAAAGAACCCCCTTTTGCCCCGCTCCCCCCACCCCACCACCCACCCAAGGAAGAGGAAAACCAAGGAGGTCGGACTCATTACTCTCTTGCAATCCGTTTCTCTCCAATCTCTCTGCTCTGCAAAAGGGAGGTGTGTGAGAAAAGGCGATAGCTCCTGCGCTGCGTTTTGGAGGTGGAACGGCGTGCTCCCCCATGCAAGGCCGCTGCTCCCGCCGTCAGAACCCCCTGTGCCGGGCTGCGCAGGGCGGACGGTTTCGATGAGACATGCCAAACTCATGCCAAACCTAGATTAACCGGACTCGCTGGCTGGGCCAAGGGAAAAAAGGAAGTCATGCTGGCCATCGGTGCCATCGGTGTTCGCCCGGTTGTGAGGAGACATGCAAACCCTCCCAGCGTTTGCAAGACGGCGGAAGCGCCGAAACCTTCCCTTGAGATGCTCGTGTGAAAAATCAAAGGATGTTTAATGATGAACTGGACCACGTTTTTTTCCCCCCTGAGCTGCAGCAAACTCAGGTTCAAAAGAGACCAAACCCCACAGGTTACGCCGACGAGGCGATGCTGAACGTCACGACTAACCCTGGCTCCGTTCTTCCCCTTCCCCCTGCGCAACACAAAAGCAGGTGGACACCTGAAGGGGGAAATCTCTTTATGTTTTTTTTCCTTCTTCTGAAATGAACCAGTGGATGGCTGGTCCAAAAAGATCCTAACAAGGAGAAGGACCTGAAATCTTCCTGCGTTTTGGAGGGAAACGTTTCCACGGAGGCTGAATTGAAGACCAGGTTCCCTAACTTGCACCCAGGCAGATGGGTAAGACACACAAGTATTTCAGTCCCTACCTTCCTCCTACAATTCCTTTCCCAACTATTGTTTTACTTCAAGGCTTCAGTTTTAAAAAAAACAACGAAGCCTCTGGGTCAAATAGCAATAGCACTTAGTGTTATATACTGCTTTACAGCACTATAGAGGAACAAGGAGAGCGTTCGAGTGTTCGCGATGTGTAAATTAGAACCCGAATTGCTCCGAAGTCACTGAAAAGTTTTGGAGGTGGGACACAGATGTTTCCCTCACCGTAAAACCCATCTGATAAGACAAAGAGAAGAGATGAAGGTCGAAATCCTTGGTGCTCTATTGAGTTTGGCCTCTTTCTTCATAGACATTTCATTACCCGACTAGGTGACGTCATCAGGGCTAGAAGGGAGTGGGGTTTGAGGAGTAGAGGAAGAGGATGAGGAGGAGAGAAAAGGAAGAAAGGAGAAGGGAGGAAGAAGGAAGGAAGAGAAGGACGACTATGGGGTCCTTGGGGTTCTCTGAGCTGGGCTTTTTGCTCACAGACGTTTCATTACCCAACTAGGTAACATCATCAGAGATATTGAGTGTGGAGTTTGCTCCCTCTTACCCTACCAAGTGTTGGGTAAGGTGTGATTCTCCGCCCCCCACCCCCTTGTAGTTCCTTGATTATTTTCTGCTTGTTTGTCTGGTGTTAATCCCTGGGTTGTTAAAGAGGATGCCTTTTTGTTTCCTGATCCGCTTTTTATTGTCTTTTGGAAGGGTGTGCAAGTGTGATTTAGAGCTTGGGGGGCTGTTACAAGCAATCTGGCACGGGGATCCCTTCCCAAGGCCATTCTCGGAAGCCTCTGAGGAAAAACATCTGAATCCACACGCAGATTTAAGCCAGACCTACCGGTCCTTCCATGACACAATAAACGTGCTTGCTTTTATCCCAGATAAGTTTTTAAATTTTATATATATATATATTTTTCGTAGATTTTCACAGGTACAGGTATGCAGGTCTTGGTTTGTTCAGGTCAAACACGCCAAGACCTGCATATACTGTATGTATGTATGTATGTATGTATGTATGTATGTGTGTATATATATATATATATATATATTCTTAAGTTTTCACGGGTATTTATATGTATGCTATTCAGCTTTGTTCGGGTATTTTCCCACGTCGTTGTAGTTGTGCTTTTAAAGTTGTAGCAACGTTTCCGCAGAATCTCATCTGCCATCATCAGGCTTCTGTATTGGGTTCGTCTGTGAGTCAGACTTTCACAGCCGTTTCTGTTCATAAACGTTGCCACAACTTTAAAAGCACAACTATAATGACGTGGGAAAATACCTGAACAAAGCTGAATACCATACACACACACACACACACACACACACACAGACACACACAATCTTATTTGGATAGTTAATACAGATGTTGGCTTAATTCTCTTTGTTGATTTCCCTTCCTCGCCCACCTAATGGCCCACCCACCCAAATTCCAACAAGCATGGATTTGGGGCCGATTAGAAATCCTTGCCCAGGAATTTGTGTGATGTACGCAAGCAATGGAGGAAGCGGGAGTTCTACACAAGCCAGCATTGTCTGTAGTTTACATTAGACCAGGTTTTTTTTTTTTTTGCCCTCCCCCCACCTCCCAAATGTGGCCCCTTTAAGACTGGTGGACTTCAACTCCCAGAATCCCTCAGGAGGAATTCTGGGAGTTGAAGTCCGCCAGTCTTAAAGGGCCCACGTTTGGAGACGCTTCCATCCACCCACCGATCTAGAGGGAGATTGCTGGAAGCGACTGAAAGGAGGGGCATCTCTCAGAGCAGAGAAAATGGCACCCAAGCACCCCGATTCTCAAATGCCAGCCCTCCCCGCTCCCACAAAAAACGATGCTGGAGGCAGGCACAGCGCAACCCGAACAGACAACACGGTCAGCCAGAGGTAAGATGGATGGATGGACATCCGCAGCGGGAATCAATTACCTCTTAAGAGCACCAAGGGGTTAGTTTAGAAATGGGGGCGGGGGGGCAGCCTCTCTTTTTCCAGATCCCCCAATCGGGTGGCAAAGCAAAAAGAGAGTGAGGGCCAAGGAGAAAGAGAGCGAGGGACATGTGGCACAGATCTGGACTTCGAAAGCATCCCGCTCCTGAAAGAATCAAAGGGAAGAAAATTACTTTGGGGTCTCCTCGGTTCGGATGTCGCTTGCCTTGACCTGACCGTGGGCAGCAAGGGACTCCTTCTTGGTCCCGCTTTGAGGTCCTTCAAGACTAACGATGGTGATCGTGGGGTCAACCAGACTGCAGCCTTAACAGAATGGCAGAATTGGAAGGGACCTGGGAGGTCTTCTAGTCCAACCCACTGCCCAAGCAGGAGACCAGGCCTAGACCATTCCGGACAAGTGCCTGTCCAGTCTCTTCTTGAAAACCTCCAGTGATGGAGCCCCACCCACCCCACAACCTCTGAAGGCAAACCAGCCTATGGATTACTGGATCTGGAATTGTCGGGTAACATGGTTGGAAGGGACCTTGGAGGTCATCTAGTCCAACCCCCTTCTCACGGACCATTGAGTCTAGATTTAATTATGCAAGCCAAGCTAGAAATAGTGATCCAGAGGCAACCCATCTCTAGATGATATTCTCCGGCCGTCTTAAAGTGATGCCCTTTCAAGATAGGGCGGCCTTCCCTTCTTGGTTTTCACAAAAGTAGGAAAGAGGTTGAAACTTTTACAAAATCTCTTGCTTGGGAAGATTCTGTTTTTTTTTTTTTTTTCCTAGAGCGGGGGTGACCTGGGTTGCTGGTCCCTGGAAGGCCAGCTGGTCTGCTCCCTTGGTGGGCACGCCCACGAACATGGCAATGGGGAAGACTGTGGGAAAACGTGCCGGCCAGCCGGTTGTTCAGGGCTTCTCCCGGGCATCGCGGGAAACGTGACTCAGGAGGAGGGCAAGTCTGCCTGAACAGCAACGGCTCTCGTGTCCCACGGAAGAACCTTCCTGACGGACATCCATCATGGCTTCCCACGAAGAACCGCCCAGTTGCGCTCCCAGCATTCATAAAACACGGGCTTCCCAGAAATCCACACACCTTGGCAAGCCATCACACGTCCTTTCCCCATTCTTGAGCTGATCCCCTGAACTCAGGACCTCAAGGTCTGGCCCAATTGGGGCATCAGCTGTCCGGCCAGTCCCAACCCTCCCTCTGGCTCACTCAACGCCCAGTCGCCATTTCCCAGAAGTGCTCCAGAATAATTCTGACCCGCCCGGCCACCGAACCGAGCGCCATCTTGCTTTCGGCCATTTCCGTGCCATGAATATTCTCGTATGGTTGACATGCTGGTACGTTCCGGCTGAGCGCGGCGGTTTCAGCCCAGCTTGGAGGGAATGGTCGAAAGATTCCTGCGTCCGTCCCCTTCCTTTCCCTCCCTGTCTCTCCGCATGCCCCGCATGATGGATGGACAGATTCCCCCCTGCTCGGTTTTCCTTTCATGCACCTGTTGGGACCTCCTGCAGATGGTTGCAAGCAGCTGGGTTAGTAGCTGCAGCGGAGTTAAGTCTCCTTGGGCCGGGCCAACTCGATGGGATGTGAAAACTCGGTGCATTCTCGTCTCAGCTGCAGCCCCCCATGCAAGCAAGCACAAAAGCGAGAGAAAACCCGAGACATATAAATATATATATCTTGAGATATATATAGATATATATTAAATGGAAGAGAAATAATCCGGAAGGCAGCTGAACTCACCCTTTTGTAACGTCTATGATCCATCAGAGGGCTTCAAATGAGCAAAACAATAGCAAAGAGCTATTAGCATATATTAGCATATCGGCAGCAACAGAGAACTTCAGGGGGAAAAAAAAGGGGGGGGTCTCAGAATATTCTGGCTGGCGGGAAGCGGACATTTCCGGGACCACTTTGCCAATGTGGGGATGGGGTCACCGAACATCCACTCCTAGGGCTGGGAAGGGGCTGTGGAGATCTTTTCACCCAACCCCTTGATCAAGGAGGCGATCCTAGGCCCTTCCAGACAACTACCAGTTTCTTTGTATCGTGGTGACCAGAACCGGACACACCGTTCCAAGTAACCCCTGTTCTTCACTGAGATGACTAGGCCACACCTACCTACGCCAGCGTTGCTCTTGCTAACTGCCGTGTGTCGTGGGTCCCTGTAGATGTATTGATGTGCACGAGATAGAATAGTTTTTCTACCAACCATAGGGGGAGGCACACCCGGGTAGTTGCAGTCCCACGAAACAGAATATTTAACAATAGCTACAGGATATGTTTGAGTATATTTGTCAAAGTCCCTTAACCAATTAGCTAAGGCAGTGCTTCTCAAACCCGGCGACTTTTAAAGACGGGTGGACTTCAACTCCCAGAATTCCCTAGCCAGCCATACCTATAGCCTATGCTGGCTGAGGAATTCTGGGAGTCTTAAAAGTTGACAAGGATGACAAACACCGCTTGAAGGTCGACAGCCTCAGCCAAGGGGAGCAATCCTCCTACGGACCAGCTGTCAACTTGTAAAATGTTCCTATGCATGTTTTGAAGTTGCCATAAACAAGGGAGGGGAGGGGAATCCGGAGGAGAAGTACGGCGGTTTAAAACCAGAAGTACATTCCGCTCTTATCTTAAAAAGATTGTAGCCTAGGCTACCGGATCTTCTGCCCGGAAAAATGCTTCATTGGAGAATCTGATTGATGACACACCCGGGGGGGAAGTGGGGAAAAACAGGGTCGCAGGGGACTGTAAATGACGTAGGTCAGAGTTGGCTTCATTTAGGTTCATGCCGGTAAGTTGCTCCTAAAAAATCTTTTGGATTCTTTTGAAGCTTAAACTTGGGTCGAGGCTGATGATTTAATTAGGGCGATTTCCCCGAACCCTGACATTAGCGCCTTGTCACTTTCAAAAATACAGGTAGCTCTGCGGGGCAATATTTTTTTATCAGAAATAAAACAAAAAAAAGTTGGTAAGGTTGGACACGCAACAAAACACCAAGGAAGACGTCGCTCAACTCAACAGCAGTGTATAATGATGGTCTTCAGTCCAGAAGATAGCCTATTGAACTACTGTCACCTAGGGCCGGTCCCACTGAGTTCAATGGGTAGGACTGATCACCACATCTGCTGCCTTATGCAATGGATGAAAGACCACTTATCGGGCCGGTGGTTCCACCGAACACCTTGAGAACTTTTGGACTCCTAGAATCCCAAGACAGCCAAGCTACTCGAGATGATTTCCCGTCCCTCCATCACCGCCATTCAGATGGTCCTCATTGAAGGACCCCTCGCTCAGCAACCATTCAAACGTACAACGGAGTGCAATTTCTGACATTTCCTCCCGGCTTCCCATAAAAAAAGTCAATGGGGAAGCCAGCGGGAAATCGGACGCCACAGACATGTGAGGATAGCAATCGCGATGGCTAGAACTGCTACAGCTAACTGTTATTTATGGTACGGTCATGTGGTGGCACACTTTGGAACTGTGTCACTCAGTGACTTCCGGTCCCAATAACCACAGTAAACTACTTGTAATCTTGATTCTTGACAGGCAGAATCTGGAGTGGGGCCCAGTTCAGCATCTGATGGAACAACAGTGGTACCTGGGTACTCATCGTTAATTGGTTCCGGGAGCTCAACGAGCACCAAAGACAATGAGTACCAAGCAAAATTTTCCCATAAGGAAAATCACAAGGCAGCCGACACCAACAAGTTCTGACTAGCGCATTGGGTACCCACCCACCCACCCCCCCCCACCCCCCCCTTTTGGGTTCCTCTAACCCCAGACTAGCCTTGGCTAAGATGGTCCTTCAAAGAGAGAAGATGAAATAGATCTGAAGTGGCTGGAGGACAAGTTATCCCTCAAGGAGGTTTGCGAGAAAGAAAAGAGACATTCTGACCGCGTCTCCGGAAGACATATTTAGTGTACCAATTGCCATGCATCCTTTTTTTAAAAAGTAGACCAACTTATCCCATTGGTAGGACTTCATATTTCATTTAAACTATGGTGATCTGACCAACTTATTTCACTGGTAGGACTTCCTGTTCC
>NW_020769508.1:459793-473192 GCF_900518735.1 Pseudonaja textilis
CGGGCGGGCGGGCGGGCGGGCGGGCGAGCCAGGCAGCGCAGCTCCGCGATGGGCGGCAGCGCCGAGCCGGCAGCCGCAGCCGCAGCGCCGGCAGCCCCGCCTGGGCGCGGAGACGGCCAATCCGCGGCGGGGAAAGTGACATCAGCCCGCTCCGGAGCCCAGGGGGAGCGGCCGGCGGGGGAGCCCGCTGGGGCGGCCGGAGCTCGGACGGAGGGGCGACGGCGGAGCCCCCGCCGCAACGGCCCGGCCCGGCCGAGGGTCCTCCGCAGCGGCCCCCCGCCCGCCGCCCGCCGCAATGCAGCCGGGGGCTCCGCGTGACGGCCGGCGGTGGAGGCGCTCCGGTGCCGCCGCCGCCGCCGCCCAGAAGAAGCGAGGGGAGCGGAGGCGAAGCGGCCGGGAGTGGCGGCCCGGGACCCGAACGGCGCTTCTCCGCGTCGCCCGGCCGGTTTCGGAGGCCGCTGCGCTGCGACGTCCCTCCGGCTCCCTCTTCTTTGTCCTCCTCCGCTTCTGCCGCCTTTCCCTCCGTTTTCCTCTTCTCCTCTCCCTCCTTTCTCTCCTTTCCTTCTTCCTTTTTCTCCTTCTCTTCTCCCTCCCTCCTCTCTTTTCGCTTCCTCTTCTTCTCTTCCTTCTTCCCTCCTTTCTCTCTCTCCTCCTCCTCTCTTTTTTCTCCTCCACTTCTTCTCTTCCTTGCCTCTTTTTCTCCTCTCCCTCTCCTCCTCCTTCTTCTCTGCCTTCCCCTTTCCTCTCCTCCTCCTCCTCCTCCTCTTCCTGCTCTCCTTTTTCCTCGCTTCCTCCTTTTCCCCTCCTCCTCCTCCTCCTCCTCCTCTTCTCTTTTTCTTTCTCTTTCATCAGGCTGCCCCCATCTCCTCCCCCCCCCCCCCCGGGGAACCCCAAGGGGCCCCCCCCCCCCCCCCCCCCGCCTAGGGAAGGCCCAGAGCCCCTGCATCCCAGCCCCCACCTTCCAATCTCTGCCTGGCCTACCTGGCAGGGCTGCTGTGAGACTCAAAGGGAGGAGAAGGCCTAACTACAGCTAATCTTCGCCTTTCGACCGCAACCGAGCCCGGCGTTTCCGCTGCTAAGCAAGACACCGTTTGCCCGTTTTGGCCAAAGTTGCCAAAGTCTGTGGAAACCAGTAACGTCACTTCCCCCCCCCCAGCCCCAGTGCCGTTGCAACTTCAAACAGTCACTAAACGAATGAACTGTAAGTCAAGGACTGCCTGTACAATCATTCTTCCCTCACACACTTCTGGTTGTGTCACCGATTGCCTAGCGCAGAATCAAACCATCCCGGTCTTTTTGTTGTTGTTGCGTCACACTTGTCGGCTCCTTTGTCTAAACCAAGATGACATCTAGACAAACTAAACCACACATCTCTCCCCTGCGGCAATTCCTCCCGCTACCTCTTCACTTCACGTACAATCCTAGGGCTTGGAAGGGACCTCGGAGGTCTTCTAGTCCAACCCCTCTGCTGAAGGCAGAAGGCCTTATACTACCCGAGTCAAAGCGCTGTCCAATCCCTCCTTAAAAACCTCCAGTGATGAAGAACCCACAACTTCTAGAAGCAAGCCGTTCCGCAGATTTAAAATAGGTGGACTTCAACTCCCAGAATTCCCCGGCTAGATGTGCCCTCTTAAATGTCTTAAACTTAAACCGCCTTAAACTTTCAGCATTCTTAAAGTTGTCCACCCATCTTAAAGTTCTCCCTCTTAAAATTATCCACCATCTTAAAGTTCTCCATCTTCAAGTTATCTGTCTTAAAGTTGTCCACCCATCTTAAAACTCCCCACCCACCTTTCAAGTTGAGAAAAATTTTGATTTAGGCAGCTCTGGGTGCAGAAGGCCAGCGTGGGACCCCCTTCCTAAGCTCCGCCCCCATTCCTTAGGCCCTGCCCCTTCCCCCCCCCCCCCCAATCCTCGGTCCTCACCATCCAGCGAGAGCCAGTCGTGTTGAGAAGAAGGAAGGGTTGGCAATGCCCGGGCCTTGTATTCGAAAACCACCGAATTGGAAATGATCTGGTTGTTGAAAGCCACCTGCAGCGTGACGAGGCCGGTGTCGTGGGCTGGAACGACAAAAAGAGAAGCGGGTTGGACGCACGACTTCTAGAAGCAAATCATGATGACTTGTTTTCGCTGTCTAGGAAATTCATCCTTGCCTTCTGGGGCTTTGGAGGATAGGTTGACCCCCTTCTTCTCTGGGGCAGCCCCCCAAATATTGGAAGATGCTCTCACGTCTCCCCTGGTCCTTCTTTTCATTAAACGAGACCTCCCCGGTTCCTGGAACCCTTCTTCGAATGTTTTCCCCTAATCTTCCTAGTTGCTTTTCTCTGTACTTTTTCCATCATATTTTTTTTAATAGACTAACAGAGTTGGAAGGGACCTTGTAGGTCATCTAGTCCAACCCCCCGCCCAAGCAGGAGTCCCTAGACCATTTCTGACAGATGGCAGTCCAGCCTTGAAAACCTCCAGCGATGATGAAGCTCCCACGACTTCTGTTCCGTGGGTTGACGGTTCTCCCTGTCAGAAAGTTTCTCCTTATTTCCAAGGTTGAATCTCTCCTGGGTCAGTTTCCACCCATTGTTCGTCCTCCGGCCTTCGGGTGCCTCGGAGAATAGCTCGACCCCCTTTCTCCTCTCTGGGGCAGCCCCTCCTCAAATACGGGAAGGCTGCTAATATAATGACCCACACTGGGTGTCCGAGGCACAGGGACATTTCAGCCACAGTGAATTGTGCGCAAGGGA
Source organism: Pseudonaja textilis (assembly GCF_900518735.1). The sequence goes on from NW_020769508.1 coordinate 462,532, forward strand.
AACGCCCCCCCCCCCACACCACCACGTCTTCGTGTCTTCACCTCACAGCCCCTGGCTTGTTCGAGAGCCTCACCTGGGCAATAGCAGCGTAGCACCCCTGGCTGGATCAGCGAGGCCGGCACGGAGATCTGGTCAAAAAGGCAGCTGTAGTTATTGCTGGCTTCTTGCCAGGATCCGGTGATGAGGACTTTCACGCCGCCCTGCGGAGGGAGGAAGAGAGAGAGAGAGACAGGTCAGCGGCCGGCGAGACCCTCTCCACGTCCTGCCCTGCAGGGGACAATTCACTGACTTCCCCAAACTTGGCAACTTTTAAGACTGGTGGGCTTCCAACTCCCAGCAATGCCAGCTGAGGGATTCTGGGAGTTGAAGTCCACAAGTTTGCCCTGAAGGAACAGATATTTTTGTGGGGGGGGGGGGGGTCAGGCTGTGCTTCCTTGGACTGGGGCGGCCTCTGAGCTTCTTTATAAGAGGAGTTGGAGAAAAGAGGGGGTCTTTGTTAACTGGGAGCGGAAGTGTTGAGTCGTTTGGAGGACCTCTGAGTGGCCCCGCCAACCCCATCTGTTCTCCACCTCCCATCGAGTCCCAGCTGATCAGCTGGGTCTCCTTTGGTTGCCCTGCCCAGGAGAACGGAGCTGGAAAGCAGGTTAGTGGGGCCAGGGGAGGAGGGGAAGGGGATTTTCCAGTATCCTTCACCTGCCACGCCCACCAAAGACATGCCACGCCCACTAAGCCACGCCCAACAGAACCGGTAGTAAAACATTTTTGAAGCCCGCCACTGGTGCGTTGGATCCAAACCCCTGGCCCCGCAACCAGTGGTGGGATTCAAATGCTTTTACTAGCGGTTCTGTTGGGCGCGGATCTGTTGGACGTGGCGGGGAAGGAGACTGTAAAATCTCCAGTCAGAGGGGGGATTGGGCCGCTTCTCCGGACGACTCAAAATTTCCACTCCCGGTTTCTCCAGAACCGGTCAGAACCGGCTGAATACCCACCTCGGCCCACAGCCCTACCCACGACTCCCTGCACCGGCCCCCTCCGGGGTTCGTGCAAAAACGACGCTTGAGCTCACCTCCGGGTACGACCACTCGGGAGAGTAATCGGTCACCATGAAGAGCCGGCCGCTCTGTTGGAGCATGCCCAGGGTGCCTTGGGCTGCGGCGGCCGCGGCCGAAACCACCTCGGTGACGTGCATGTAGGCCATGGGGCTGGCGCCGTTCTCCGGGTTGCTGAGGCTCAGGTTGGCTTGCTGGGGGCTGCAACAGGGGATGCACAGGTCCGCTTGGCTGTAGGCTGCGCGGGTGCTCTCCTCCGCCTGGGACAGCCCGGCGTTCTCTCCGGAGACCAGCTGGTGCCCGTACAGGGCGTTGTTCCCACCTTCCACCGAAATGAAATCGTTGATCAGATCCGAGAACTGGTTGCTGAAGGAGATGTCGAAGTGATCCAAGCTGAGCTCCATGTTGGAGGAGTTGTTCAGGCCCGGGTGGGCCACGGGGTAGAGACCCTGCACCATGCTCCCTTGGAGGATGGGGAGGTTCCCTCCATTCCTCAAGCTGTTGTTGGCCTCGGGCTGCAGGTAGTGCTCCGCCCTGCAGGACTGGAGCTCCCCCGTTTTGAGCAGGTTCTCGTTCCCTTCCGCGTGCGTCGAGGTCTCCATGGGGACCTCCCCTTCGGCCGCGATGGAGGGGAAGCTGGCCTGGAACTGCATGAGCTGCAGCGAAGAGCTGGCCTCGATCCGGGCCTCCACTGCGCCGTTGCAGTTGGAAGGGTTCTGGGAGGAGGCCTCCGTCTTGACGTTGGGGAGGGCCAGCGGGGCGACGAAAGAGCTGCTCGCGTCGTTCAGGCTGCTGTGGGCGTTTTGCTCGAGGGGGAGCCCTTTGCTGCTGTCCTGCAGGAAGAAGCTCGGGGAAGGGGTTTGGTGGACGTGGGGACTCTGCACCGCTTGGTTGAACCCCGAGGTGTAGTCCTTATTGGAGTCGATTGCGCTGAAATCCATCTGCTCCAGGGTGGTGCTGGGGCTGAGCCCGCCGCCCGAGGGAAGGAGGCTGGACGCCGTGTTCAAGGTCAGGGAGTTGGACGAGGAAGAAGACGAAAAGGCTTCTTTGGACATCTGCTGCTCGAAGGAGGTGTCTTCCGTCTTGATCTCCTTGGTGAGGGCCGCGTTGAAGTTGAAGCCTCGGTCCGAGGTGGGCGACTGTCGGATGTTGGCGTTGAGGCCTTCTCCTTTGGGCCCGCCTCCCCCGTAAGTCTGCCCTTGCTTGGGGTTGTTGAGGAAGCAATCCGGGTCAAAATTCATGGTGGTTTCCGGGACTTTTCTGTTGGTGTCAAGAGTGGTGGATAGCACAAGTTCTTCGGAGACGCTGGCGGGCAACATGGAGAGGCCGTCCGAGCTGCTGGCGGTAGGGAAGGCGAACTTGTGGCCGTCGGAACTGACCGCCAGCACCAGCCCTTGGGTCGTCGCGTCCGAGGAGAGAAGGTGTGGGTTTGGGCCGGCGGTGGGGGACATTGTGTAGACGGCCTCGCTGCTGATATCAGACATGAAAACGGTGGCGTTTTGAGACAGGTTCCCCATCACCGAAGCCACCGCCATGCTGGAGACGCCCGTGACTGCCGGACTGTCCGCTACATCTGGGTCGCTATTTAATCCGCTGCTGATGGAGACGGGAGAATTTTGGGTCGTGTCCGGAACTTCCACTTGGTTAGTAGAGGAGACTTCGGTGCTGTTCTGATGCAGCAGGACGGGTTTGGCCACTTTGCCGTTCCTTTTCTCCCGGTTGCAGGACTTGCTGTGGCTGTGTTCATTCTTGCCCTCCGAGACGTCGTTGTTCTGCACCTCCGAGTGGGCGCTGTAGCCCCCCGACCGGGGCTCGACCTTGGGGGAGATGATGCGGTGTTTGGCACTGTTGCACTTGTGATGCACGCTGCTCCCGGCCCCTGCACCAAGAGGAACAACAAAAGGGAGATGTGAACCATCGCAGCCCAATGGGGTCCATTAAGATAATCCTCGACTTACAACCGTCGGTGGCCATTATAGCAGCATGGAAAAAAAGTGACTTAGAACCCCTTTTCACATTTACAACCACAGTACAATATACAACTGGCTCATTGTCGTGCCCCTGTTGGAATCTGATTTGGAGGGGGAGGCCGAGCAGCTGACGGGGTGGTGGGGGTGGCTCCATTGGGTGTGGAGGAAACTGGGGAAGGGCACAGTCTGGCTGGGCAGAGCAGGGGAGAGGGAGAACAAGGGAAAGGGAATTCAGAGGAAAACCCAGGGCCATCCCCTCTTCATCCTAGGGAGGAATGGAGAAGGGAGCAACGGGGGTTGCAGGACTTACGAGGGAGGAAAGGGTCCTGAGTCCCTTCACTAGCTGCAGCTGGGAACACGGTGTTTAAAAAGGGAAGCTGCGCACAGCAAACTGTTGGGAGCAAATCATGAGTTATCTGGTATCGTCGAGGCTTATCTAGGTTCTTGGTGTCTTCCCAACTGTGTGTGTTTTGCTGGCCTTTGAAGTCTGTAATTCCTTCTCCTGCCCTGTCCAGTTCATTGCCGCAGTGTGGTTTGTGTGGATTGTTAGTTACAGTTTGTATGTACCTTGTTTTGGACTGAATTTTCTACGGTCAAAGGCTGTTCCTGGGAGAGTTTTTCTCCAGCCTGAAGGTAACCTGGACATTGAGGCACTAAAGGGACGTTCCTTGCTCATGTGACTGGGCTGCCTTTGTCCCACGCCTCTTTGAGTCATCACACTCATCATATTTATGACGGTCCCCTTTGACCAGCGAAGTCAAGGGAGGAAGCCAGAACCGCATAACAACCGTGTGACTAACTTAATATCTGCAGGGAATTCACTTAACAACGGTGGCCAAGACACGGGGTAAAACGGGGCAGAACTCACTTCCCAAACGTCTCGCTTGGCGACGGAAATTTGACCCAGAGACACTGTAACCCTTGTAAATAGGAGTCAGTTGTCAGGGACTGAATGTTGACCACGCAACCAGCGGGATGCTGCGACGGTCATAAGTGTGACAACCGATCCCAAGTCACTAAAAGAACGGTTGCAGACCAAGGACCGCCTGCAATTTAGTGAACGGGATCCTTGGTTCTCGGGGGGGGGTCTCCAACTGTCCCAGGCAGCTTCCGCTGCTCACCGAGGTTGCTGGTGCAGAGGCAGTTGTGCGTCCGAGGTTGCGGCTTCGTTTGGTGGCTGTCCAGGATCTGTTGCACCAACTGCTCCACGGAAAAGCCGGAGCTGCTGTTCCCGTTGCTGCACGTCCATTTGATGCCGTGAACTGTGGACGGAACACCGGGAGAGGCCGTGAGGAGACGACTCCGTGGCTACCACCAGCCGGGTCAAGCTTGGCACTACGGCCAGCCGGGCGGGGCTTCAGACCCTGCTAGGCGCATTTGAGGCAGACCTTAAGGAATGTGGACTTCAACTCACCCCATGCCCTGGGGGTGACACCCCCCCCCCCGCCGCCTACCTGCTTATTCTCCTATAATCCCCCCTGCTGCAACCCCACACCATTCTCAAGGCAGGAAAAAAAGACGTGGCTGGCTGGGGGATTCCGGGAGTTGGACTAGAGGACCTCCGGGGCCCCTTCCGACGCTGTCATCCCGCATTCCCTGTGCCAGCCAAAGCTTTGCGAGGGTGGTTGAAAGAGACTCAGAGCAAAGGTTGTTCTTATCACACCAGAGGGAACCATAGGGGGGCCCTCGGGGCGGGTGGGGGGGCAGAATCCGCCCCCCCCTTCCCCCCCCCCTGCAAATCCATTTCTCTTTCTCTCCCCCCCTCTTTCTTTCTCCCCCCCTCTTTCTTTCTCCCTCCCTCCCTTTCTCTCCCCCCTTACTCTTTTCCCTCTCTCCCTCCCTCCCTCTTTCTTTCTCCCTCCCTCTCTCTTTCTCCCTCCCTCTCTTTCTCCCCCCTCTTTCTTTCTCCCTCCCTTTCTTCCTCTCTCTCTCTCTTTCTCTCTCTTTCTCTCTCTCCCTGCCTCCCTTTCTCTCCCCCCTCTTACTCTTTCTCTCTCCCTCCCTTTCCCTCTCCCTCCCTCCCTCTCTTTCTCCCCCCCTCTTTCTTTCTCCCTCCCTCTCTTTCTTCCTCTCTCTCTCTCCCTCCCTTCCTCTCTCTCTCTCCCTCTCTTCCCACTGCAAAATCCGAGGCTCCCCCTTCCTCCGTGAAGGTTATAAGACGAAAAACCAGTGATGGGTGACAGATTGAAAGGAGAGAAATTGGGGGCACTTCATGCAAATTACACCAACTGTCTTGGCTCATCCAGATATGCTGATTCCCTCCCGCGCCCCCCCTGCCTCTCCACCCCTCCAGCTCAGGGTGTGTGTGTGTGTGTGTGTGTGTGTGTGTGTGTAAGTGGGGGTTAAGAGTCCCCTTTGAGCCCACAAATTGTTCCTGCTGAACACAGAAAACGCAGTCTGAGTGGGTTCCTCTTCTTTTTTAAACGTGTCACACTCCGTGGCCTGACGTGGAATGAATCAGTGGGGAGGGGGGGGTGTCCCTCGGCTGGCTGGGTGGGGGGCAGGAAGAGGATGGGATTAATTAAAGGACACTGAACCCACCTGCCCACCCGCTGGCTCCCCCCACCCACCCCCCGTCCGTTTGCAAAGGCTGCCAAAAACATGAAAACCACTTCAAGGGTCACCCTAGAGGCAGCTAGACTGACCCCCGCGGGATCGGCACACTCAACAGCCTTTGTGAAGGGATTGCCTGCTTCTTAGAACGTCGGTCGCGACCGTAGGGCAGCGTAGTAGGGTGACTTTTAAAACTGTGGTCAACCCCCAACCGTAAGGTGGGACTACAACTCCCAAACGCCTGGTGATTGGGCCAAAGTCGCCCAGTTGCCGTTCGTGCTTGAGGCGGGACTGGAACTCGCAGCCTCCTGGTGATTGGCCCAAAGTCACCCAGCGGGCTTTCACGCCTGAGGCAGAGCTGCAACTTTGCGGCTCTGTCCGAACCCGAAGCGAAGACAGGCGTCTCCCAGATCCAAGGCTGATGGACAGACCCTCCCCCCCCGCTCTCCCTCCGCCCCCTCCCCTCCCCTTCCCCTATAGGAAGAAAACCTATAGGAAGAAAAATGTTCTCGCTTGCCACACGAGGGTGCTAAGAGATTGGCCAAACGGGGCGCCCAACGGCTGCCGGAAGCAAGGAAGGGCTGCTCTCCCCCCCCCAGCCCCCCCCGAGGTCACTCCCTTCCTTTACTCCATATCCCATCCTCCCCCAGGACGATGGGTTCCAGGACTCCCTTGGAGGGTCGGGGTTCCCTCTCTCTGAATCATTCGGGGGGAAAAATGAGGACTCAGAGACTTTGGCCAAAGAGGGAGGTTTTCACGAGTGACAGAAGTGGAAGGGACCTTGGAGGTCTTCTAGTCCATCCCCCCCCACCCCTGCTCAGGCCAGAGACCTGATATCATTTCAGGCGAAGGGTCGTCCAGTCTTGAAAACCTCCAGGGTTGGAGCCTTCCTGACTTCTGGGAGCAAGTCATTCAACGGATTGATTGTCCTGTCAAGAAATTCTTCCTTATTTTGGAGAGTAGGGATCTCAGAATGCAGCATCGCAGGGTTGGAAGGGACCTCGGGAGGTCTTCTAGTCCAGCCCCGTAGGTTCCTTAGTGCTCCCTGAGCTTGGTAGGAGAACCACCAGGCTCAGAGGGCACCAAGCACCCCACAGATCTCCTCCTCCTCCTCCTCCTCTCTTGAAACCCCACTTCCTCCTAGCACTGATGATGTTCCCTAGTTGGGTCACGAAACGTCTGCAAGGAAACCACCCAGCTCAGAGAGCACCAAGGACCCCACAGTCCTCCTCCTCCTCCTCCTCCTCCTCTTCTTGTTGTGGGGGGGGGTGAAGAAACCCCCCCCCCCGCAACCCCTTGAAGCTCGTGGTAGAACTACAAGTGGCTGCTGGACAAGCCATCGTAACATGGAAAAATGAGGGAATAATCCAGCTCTTGAGAACTTTCTGCCGCTGGAAGTTCAGGATGGCAACTCAGGTCTAGTCCGCTGCCTTGATTTGGGGCTGGGGGGGCTGGGGGGGGAAGCCCCCCCCCCGGCTTCGCTCTGCAGAAGTTGGCAAGTCTCCAACGGTGTGGATGCCACTGTCCCTGCTTAGATTCCTGCCTACTCAGCGGCCATCTGGCTGACCGGGTGGGACGGGTGAGGCTCCCCTGGCAGAGGCCCCCAAGGACACCCGCAGATCAGCAGGGGGAGGGAGGGAGGGAGGGAGGGAGGGAAGGAGGAAAGAAAAATGGAAGGAAGGGAGGAAGGAAGGCAAGAAAAATGGAAGGAGAAAGGAAGGAAGGAGAAAGGAGAGAAAGATGGGAGGAAGGAAGAAAGGAAGTCAGGGAGGGAGGAATGAGGGAGGGGAGAAAGGAAAGAGAGAAAGAAAAAGGAAGAGGAAGAAGAGAGGGAGGGAGGGAAAAAAGGGGGAGAGAGACAGAGGGAGGGAGGGAGAGGGAGAAAGAGACAGAGGGAGGGAGAGAGAGAGAAAATAGGGAGGGTGAGAGAGAGGGAGAGGGAGGGGAGAGAAGGAGAGAGGGAGGGAGAGAGAGACAAGGAGAGGGAGGGAAGGAGAGGGGGAGAGAAAGAGAGAAAAGAGAGGGAGAAAGAAAGGGGGAGGGAGGGAGAGAGAATAAGAAACAGAAGAGAGAGAAAAAGGAAGAAGAGAGGGAGGGAGGGAGAGAGAAAGGGGGAGAGCGAGACAGAGAGAGGGAGGGAGGAAAGTGAAATAGAGGGAGAGAGAGAAAGAGAGAGAGAGAGAGAGGTTTCTCTCCTGGGGTGTGCGAGACGGCCGAGTGTGCAAATGCAGAATAATCGGGCAGAACTCTTCTCCCCCCCCCCCCATCGCCTCCGTCACAAAGCATAAAAGAGATTTACGACCGTTTATGGGTCTCCTTTTTCCCCTCCCTCTTTCCTCCCCTTCCTGACGCACTGCAGATCTCCAAATCCGGTTACCTTCCCAGCAGCAGCAAAGCTGAGCTCGGACAGATGTCAACCTCGTCTCCAAAAGTCCCAGCCCCACTTCCTCTGGGGTGTGTGTGTGTGTGTGTGCGTGCGTGCGCAGGTGTGTTTTAAGGGTGGGTGGGTTTTTGCAGGTTTGCCCTTGGGGTCCAGGCTGAGGGGACGGTTAGAGCTGCTTGCAAAATGAAATGAAATAATATCAGGAATTGGGTTTCTGGAGGGGGTGAATGTGTCTCAGCCAATGGGCACGGAGTTGAAAGGGACCCTGGAGGTCTTCTAGTCCAGCCCCCTGCTCAAGCGGGAAGCCCTACACCATTCCAGTCAAAATGGCTGCCCAGTCTCTTCTTGAGAACTTCGAGCGATGGAAGCAGCCACACCTTCTGGTGGCAAGCGGTTCCACGGGTTAATTGTTCTCCACGTCAGGCCATTCCTCCTTAATTCCAAGTTGCTTCTCCCCTTGCCTTCTGGTACTTTGGAAAACAAGGAGAAACCCCCTTTTTGGGGGGGCAGCCCCTCAACTCCTGGTAGATGCTATCGTGTCACCCGCTAGTTGTGAGAAGGGCAAACCAGAGATCCGGGACGGCCTACCCCTCCTGGCAGCCAAGAAGCCGCTAGGAAAAGGGTTGGAGGAGTTTGTAGCAGGGCCACCCCAAGGATACCTAGACGCCTTCAGGAGCCTCCTTCCCCTCCCGGTTACCCGCCTCCCTCCCAACAAACCCGCCCTCCGTGGCGCTACTCACACATGGGCTTCAGTTGGCCAATGAGCTCCTCCTTGGTCCATTTCGCCCACTCCTTCTTGTCGGTGTTGATGGAGCAGAGGATAGGACCGCATGGCTTCCCGCAGTCTTCGATGGCAGGGACGTTCAAGTAGTGCACCAGCACGATATCTGGATTCTAGAGAGAGCAGAGACACGCAAAGGTGGCTGTTCCGACTCAGCTGCCCAAACACAACAGACCCTCTGAAAGTGGACTCAGAGATTCCTTTCCTTAGAGGAAGGCCGGTTGCCCCGGCAAAGTTCCCCTCTCACCGCAGCCTAACAAGGCCGTCCGTCCGTCCGGGAAATGAATAGTTGTCTGACACATCTATTCGTCTCTGCCCCCTGCCTTTTAGAGCTAGGGTGGGGGCTTCGCTAGCAACGGTGGCTCTTCCGTCCCAAGGGCCGGCCCATAGATTTCCACTGCTCTCCTCTCCTCTGCCTTCTGCTTATCCAGGCGTCAGGCACTGGACCCAGCTGTTCCTCCTCTTCCTCATCAGCCACCTCCAGACCTGGGGGCTGTTGACTTACCATCTGAGGGCGGACGGCCGGCCCAGGCTCCCTCCTTCCCTCTCTCTCTCTCACACACACACACTCTCTGCCAACCCCGTGGCCTGCACTCTCCTTTTTCGGAGAGATTTATTCATCTTTTAACCAACTCTGCCCCATTTGAAATAAAGGTGAAAATCATTTTGGAAGCTAAAGCTGAATTCAATTTAAAAAAAAAAAAATTCTTTAGAATGACAGCTGGAAGATTCAGCCCAAACCAAACAACGGTTAAATATTTGAAATTAGATTGACGGACAACCTATATATCCATGAATGGGTCCGATTTGAAAAATCCTGGGGGAAGCCAAAAGGCAGGTTGTAATCCTGAGAATGGGAGCTTCTTTTTCTAGTGCCTCAAAACCTTGGAAGGTTTATTTATTAAATTTATTTTCCGCCTGTCTCATATTGAAACAACTACGGGGGCGGCTTTTAAGATGCACTCGAAAATGCAGGCGATATTTTAGTTGCTGAGAGAGGCAGGGATGGGGGCTGAGTAAAATTCCCCAGGGGTGAATTTCAGCATTTACTCCAGAGTAAAAACTTGCATTCTTAAATGGGCATTAAAAAGGAACAACGCAAAGCTACTCAAGCAATCTATCAGCACCGCTGACAGCTCAGCCTGACTGTTTGCATAACTCTAACACCTCTTGAGTTGCTTTTTCTGCAAGAAACTATTCCAGTAATATATATATATTTCAACTTGGATTTCAATTTCAACTTGGAGTTCTTACTAAAAGTTGGAAGAATATTCTTCAGAAGAAGAAGAAAAAAATCCCGCAGCTAACAACCAGCCCCCAAAAAACGATACAAACTCCTCTATTTCTCTCCGGAAAGTCATTCTCTCCCCAAATTCACCCACTTTAATGACTGCGGCGGAATTATTTATAAAAAATAAACAGGATAATGGTGTAATTAAGAGTCTTAATGTTTCATTAAGGCCGTTGCAAGGCCCGGCTAACGTTGGCACTGGAGCCGTTTGGCAAAAAGAGGAAAAGGAAAAGGGGGTGCGGGGGTGGGTGGGGGAAGCTGCTAGGTTTTGGTTGGAAGGAGCCCGTTGCAAATAAGCCGTTGCACTAAATGAGAATTGTTTTGTTTTTTTTTGTAAATAATGAATAGATGCCGGGAAGGCAATTAATTGCTCGTCCTTCAGACAGGCCTGGCGATGCATCAAAGGAAAAGACGGATCGAGGGCAAAAGGCCAGAGCTGAGATGGACAGGGCAGTGCCCGCTTTGTACCCCCTCCCAGGCAAGACTGGCAGGGGTTGGGGGATGGGTCTTAGTAGAGCTGGCCCTCTGAAGTCGGAATAACCGAGTTGGAAGGGACCTCGGAGGTCCTCTAGTCCAACCCCCTGCTTTATATCTATCCATATCTATTTATCTATCTATTTATCTATCTATCTAT
>NW_020769508.1:546964-562237 GCF_900518735.1 Pseudonaja textilis
GTGTGTGGGGGGGTGTTTCCTTGTACTTTGCAAGGAGATTTTGAGCCAAGAACCGTGGAAAGGAAAAAAAGAGCAAGAAAACTACCCTATCGCAGAGAACTGGGTTCGAGTCTTGCTCCGCCCGGCAGTGAGAAAGTCACCTCGGAGGCATTTGAGCTTTTCCTACGCCTCCGTAGGATCGCCCTCGCTAAGCACCAGGCAGCCCCCCCCCCCCCCCCCCTTCATAACACAAGAGCCATGAATTCATCCCGGTGCAGATGCTCTCAGACAGCCGGGTCTGTTACGGAGGCAGTGATGCAGAAGGCGGCATTAAATGATAAAGATCTCGGATTTTACACCGGCGGAACCTTCGATGAGCAGCCAAGGTCAAGCCTTTCTCCTCTAGGCCACCCTGAGGCCTTCCTCTGACCCAACCCGTGCGCTACATCTATGCAGAAGAAAGCTGGAAGGGCCCTGCGAGGTCTTCTAGTCCGACCCCCTGCTCCAAAAGAGGACCGTATACCATGCTGGACAAAGGGCTGACCAGTCTCTTCTTTCCAAAAAAAACAAAAAAACCCTCCAACGATGGAGCCTCCACACTGTAGCTGGGGAAAAGGACCCACAATCCAAGCAGGGGGTTGGGCTGGAAGACCTCAAAGGTCCCTTCCAACCCCGTTATTCTATAATCCCAGATAAATCCATCCGTGGAAGGGCTTCCCTCCAGAAGTTGCGGCTGCTCCATCCAAGAAGAGACTGGGCGGCCATTTGTCCAGGATGGTATGTGGTCTCCTGCTTGAGCAGGGGGTTGGGCTAGATGACCTCCAAGGCCCCTCCCGACCCTGCTAGGCTGACATCCTGCATTATAAGTCTCCTTCCCTGCAACCATCCGGGTAGATCCTTGCCCCTGGCTACCGAGCCCAGTTTCCCTGGGGATCAAAACTGGTGTAAATTGGCATCCTTCCGGTTTGAGTTCCGCAGAGGCGGCAATTTGCGAGGTGCCACCGACAACCAAGCGCATCCCTCCTGCCGGGGGCTGAATGTTCAAAGGAGGAGGAGGAGGAGGAGGAGGAGGAGGAGGCAGAGCGCTACGCTCGGCTGGGTCGGGTAACGAGAGAGCTTTGCAAAAGAATGGGATTAATATTTACTCTGGAAGCGAAGGCAAAAGCGCCGAGAATAAACTCCGCTGCAGGCGAAGATGCTTTCGCATCCTTTTATGTATTTATTACGATCTCAAAAGGTGGAAATGTATAATAAGAGGGGGGAGAAACCGTGCGCGTACACCGGAGCTCACGGGCCTTGAGGTCATTACCAAGAGTTCGGAGGGGGGTGTTTTTTTTGGGGGGGGGGTGTTAAAATCCTAAAAAAGAGACATTCATGGGGACGATTCACAGCAGATTAAACGGGGATCCAAAACGAGTCAAAACGGGGGGAAAGCCAGTTTTCTTCTCGTTTAATGTTTGCTGCCCCACAGGAAATCCTCGACTGACAGCCACAATGGAGCTTGGCATTTCTGTCACTAAGCGAGACCGTTGGGAAGGGGCTTTTTAACCCTGTTTTTGCAACCTTCCTTGCCACGGTCACTGTGTGAATCGCTGCAGTAAACTGGTTAGGAGAATAAACGGGCTTTGCAAAAGGGGATTAAGGGACCCCAGGAAGGCCGTGGCCGCCGTAAATGTGAGTCAGGCTGCCCAGCGCCTGAATCTTGGTCACGTGACCGTCGTAAGCCTAACCCCGACCTTCAGAGGCTTGGAAACTGCCGTGTACTTATGTCTGTTTCATGGTGTCCCAGGTTCACGTGATTTGTGACCTTCTGTTCAAGGGGGAAAATCCAGATTCGATTAAGGACCACATATCTGGGTTAACAAAGGCGGGGATTCACTTTACAACGGCGGCAAGGAAGGTCATAAAATGGGGGGAAAGCTTATTTCACGATGGTCTCGCCTCAGCCGTGAAAATGTGGAGTTGAGATATGGTCATACAGGACTTAACGTATTGGCAGAGTTGGAAGGGACCTTGTAGGTCATCTAGCCCTACCCCCACCCAAGCGGGAGACCCTACACCATTTCTGACAGATTTCCATGGGTTGATTGCTCTCCCTGTCCGAAAATGATTTTTTTTCTAAGCTGGTTTGCCGTCTTTCCCACGCCGATGCGGTGAGGTGGCCATCCAAACAACCCCGGCGCTTTTGAAAGCTGTGTGGCGGGAAGGAGCTTTGATGCAATCACAAGCTTGCCTGCAGATAAAGCTTTGCTTGGTCCTGAACCCAGTTACATCTCATTAATTGTGACGTGGTGGAAAAGATTAGCCCAGCTACGTTTGCTAATTTTGGGAGCTCGGGCAGTCTTGGGCGTACAAAAGACCACAGCGGTGGTAATCCAGATCCGTCACCACCAGAGAGAGAGAGAGAGAGGGAGAGAGACGCCTCACCCCAGCCTCTCCCAGAATAACGGAATGGGAAGGGACCTCGGAGGTCTTCTAGTCCAACCCACCTGCTCAAGCGGGAAACCGTATACTGTTTCAGATAAATAGCGGTCCAATCTCTTCTTGAAGACCTCCAGGGATGGAGAAGCCATCCCTCCATTGGTCATGCATCCTATCTATCAAATGTCTGTCTGCCTGTCTGTCTATCTATCTTCTATCTATCCATTTCTCTATCTCTATCTACACCCATCTATCCATTTCCCTTCCTCGCTCCCTCCCTTCCTTCCTCCCTCCCTTCCTTATCTACCTACCTACCTAATCTATCTCTAATCTCTTTATCTGTGTACTTCTCTATCTCTCCATCTCTATCTGCTTCTATCTATCTATCTATCTATCTATCTATCTATCTATCTATCTATCTATCTATCTATCATCTATTTACTATCTATCTATCTATCTTTCTATCTATCTATCTATCTATTCTGTCTCTCTCCCTTTATCAACCTCTCTCTTTCAATCTCCCTCCCTCTCTCTCTCTCCTCTTACCTACCTACCTATCTCATAATAATAATAATGGCATTTGCGTGCCTAGGAGATACACACACACACACACACACACACACAGAGCCGAGGGGCCTTGCCTTGAAGGCCTGTTCTTGTGGGGGGGGGGTTTGTGCGGAGAGTTGACTCAGGGAGCCCCCTCCTCTGCCCACGCCAGCCTCCCTTCTTCAAAAGACAAGGACACCTACAATCTCGCAGCCTCCTCTGGAGCAAGTTCTTTCAGAGAAAGGAAAAAAAGAAAAAAAAAGGAAGGATTTCTTTTAAAAGACAAAAAAAAAAGAAAGAAAGAAAGAAAGAAGCCAAACAAACATCTGATCCCGGGTTACGGGGAGATGTACCAATTTTCCTAATCAGTTAGCAATTTCACAGCATGGCGAAAACTTGCAAAAACAGTAATTAGTTGCTCGGCTGTAGAGAGTCAGGTACAGATCAGGGAAATGGGGAATGGGGGGCTGTGTTTATTTTGGAAACAGAGATAAGTGCGGCTTTGGCACCAAGGAGAGGGGGGTTTAGGAACTCAATCCCTGGGGGGCTTTGGTCGATCTCCCCTCCGGGCTGAGTAGACCAGGACACCGTAAAAGGAGAGAACGGCCACTGTACGGTAGCCCTCATCTTCGGGCAACAATGGAGCCCCAGATTTCTGTCGCTAAGCGAGGCAGCTGTCGAGACGCGGTTGCGGCAGGGAGGACGACCGATCAGTGGAACGGTTTCCCTCCAGATGTTGTGGGGGCCCCTCCACCACTGGAGGCTTTTAAGAAGAGCCCGGACGGCCATTTGTACAGATTGGTAAAAGGTCCCCCGCTTGGACTAGATGACGTTTGGAGGTCCCTTTCTAATTTTATTGTCCTGTTGTTTTTCTAGCACAGACTGGTCCATTACGGTGCCTTTCATAAACACCTCCCTGTTTTAAGTGTTTATTGACACGCTCTGATGCTAAGGAGTTCGACTCCGCTTCCTGACCTGGAAAAAAAGAAATCTCTTCCAAAGGCAAAACACAAGCAGAGGAGTTTCAGTTTTAATTTCACAGCACCAAGCAGCTTTAGGACAGAACAGTTGAGCTAAGCCACGCCCAGGCTCCTCGCTGTCTCCTTCTTGCTCACACAGCAAATGCTCTTTCAGTTTCCAAACAGCCCTCACTCTCTCACACACGGACAGGACGCTAGCCAGGTGAATACCGATGGATGCTGGTAGGCAGAGGCAAGATTTATTTCCCCTTATTTTCCTCTCCCAAAAGTGAGCCCCACGACGTTGTTTCATAGCAAAACACGGGCATCCAGCTAGCCTAGAACATTTTCAGAAAACAATATTTCTGCATCCTCGTTTTTTTTCCCTCCCCCCGTCTTAATTTCCGGCAGATATTTTCCGGCTTGCTTCCCTTCCGTCCTCTGCATTCAATAATTCTAAAACTTCTCAAAGATATCAAAAAGTCCGACCGGAATCGAGTTTCTGTCGGCATCCTAGGATTTGAATCAGATTTCGACGCCTTCAGAATAAAGAGGAATTCCCTAACCATATTTCCATCCGTTTTCTATTTTTTTTTGCAGCCGGCTCTTTCCTTCCTTCCCAAATAGCTGCAGCCATTATTCTACATTGCAGTGCAAAGACAGAAGTTTGGGTGGAAATGGCAGAATAATAAGTGAGACGCTCTCGTATTAACAGGGGAAATCAAGGCTGGGAAGGTTGCGGGGTTTTTTTTTGTTTAAACCACGATCGAGAAACTGATTAGAGTAATTAAAATCAGTTTCACTGCTGGGTTTGACTAGGAAAATCAGCTCGAGAACGGAGAATGGAGAAGTCAAAAGGGGTGGATTCTTTCCCCCGATTTCAAGGAGGTTTCCTTGTCACCCACGAGGAAAAACTGTGCTACATATAATCAATCGTGGCCTTTGAGGGTGTCGGTATTGGGTGGGGAGACCCCAAAGAGAGGCAGGAATTAGGGGTGTCTGCTTTGAGTATTTCTGGACATGAAAAGTTTATAGGTAGCTCTTCCACTCCCTTCGGGACGAAGATAAACCTCCAAGTGGCCTCAACGGCTCTCCGGAAGGACGCAAATGACCAGCTTTGTCTACAAGGAGCATCAATCCTTCCCTTTCCTCACCATTCGCTCAGAAGTGAAGAAGCTCCTCGGATGGGAAGCGAAACCTCTTCGAAAGAAAAAAGAAGGAAGTTCAATTGTCCCTTGAAAAAGCAGATTTGGGACAAAGCTAAACCTCCAAGCAGCCTCAATGGCTCTCTAAGAGGATGCAAATGACCAGCTGCCTGGCACCTTGACTTACAAATAATTGTATAGTGAGCCTTCAGCGTTACAAGGCATTGAAAAAAGGGACTGTTTCTCCAGACTTAGGACCACTGCAGCGTCCCCGTGACCCAAATTTGGATGCTTGGCAACCGCAGGGATTTCCATTGCTAAGTGAGACAGTCGTTCAGGGAGTTTTGCCCCCCTTTTAAGACCTTGCTTGACACAGTCGCTAAGCGAATTACCGCTTGTGGTTAAGTTAGGCACACCGCGGTTTCAGTGAACCTGGCTTCCCCGTTGACTTGGCTTGTCGGGTCTGGAAGAGAAGCCACATCTGAATAGAATTTCCCACCTTTGGGGATTTTGAATTCAACCTCCCGATTGCCCTTTCTACGATGTCTAAATCGAACAAGTTTTGGACAAAGAAAATAAGAGCTGTGGGAAGCCTGGCTTGGACTTATTATCTGAAAAGCCCCAGCAATTTTCATTCAATTCCTGCCTTAAAACTTAAAAAGCTCAGCCACTAAGACGATAATATCTCCCCGAATGCCTCGTGGATGATCATACTGAAGATTAAGAAATAGAACAATAAAACAGGCTGATTACAGCTGCAAAATGACACGTCCGTTCGGCTCGCTGGTGAGCAAGTCGTTCAGGATAGAGCTGGAAGGGCCCCCAGAGGCCTTCTAGTCCAACCCCCTGCTCAAGCAGGAGACCCTATACGTCGATGATCAGATGGATGGATGGATGGAGAGAGGAAGATAGATAGATATGGATAGATAGATGATAGATGATGATAGATAGAGACAATAGATAGATAGATAGATAAATGTATTTCCAGATTTGCAAAGTTTTCTCCATGTGGCTTTACAATAAAGCAGAATCTATCTCATCCAGGTGCCATTCCTATCTGGCTTACCCCAGGTGGGCCGGGATAGATATTCCTGTCTCAAACTGAGTTGGATAGAAAGCCAATAATCCACAGATAAGGATTATTTTTTGCCCGTTTGCAATTCCTGCAGGACTCCTGGATCCCTCACTTGTAAGTCTGTTTGCGCACAAGACAGTTCAGCTACGCTGCCCAGGATAGCCCCCAGGTAGGTATAAAAACCGCAATAATTCTTCAACCGTACAGTGTAACAGAATACCGATATTTCCCCCCCACCTACTCGTTTTCTACTTTTATTTTAGGTAATGCTGATTAAAGCTGGTGGCCTTATAAAAAGAAAGAAAGACAAAAATGTCCCTGCCAATTGCTAGCAAAATGTAGACGTTGTCAACATTCACACACGTTATTGACTTGTGTTATTAAAACAGCACGTTCTTACAACTGTAAAATAGAATTCTAGGGCTGGAAGGGACCTTGGAGGTCTTCCAGCCCAACCCTTTCCTCAAGGTAGTGAGGAGCCACACTACCTGAGCCACAGATTAGGCAAGTGTAGCCTTTTTATTTAGCCTTATTATATATTCTTTTTTTCCCCTCTTTTGCTGGTTATGGGAGGGAAGGGTTTGGGTTTGCCACATTCCTAAGCGGGGAGGAGTGGGGAGAGAGAGAGAGAGAGAGAGTTGTTTAGGCTAGGTGATTCTCCTTCCCGTGGGAACGAAAGCTGACCCTGCTGAGACCTGGAGGTGGAGATTGAGGACCTCAGGCGAAGGTTGATTTACTTCTATTGGGGACTGTGACTTTTGGGGGTTCTGTTTCTAATTTCCAATATTATGTGGGATAATTCCGGGTTGTGTCAGATCCAGAATTACAACAGACTTTGCCAATTGGTTGCTCTCCTAAATAAAAGAAATTGTTTTGGAAGATGGACTTTGCTCTTTTCTTCTTAAATGGGTTTTACCGCTTGGAAACCTGACATTGTAGACCTCCAATGACAAAACAAAAGTATTAACCTGGGTTTACTCTAGGGTGGCCAATGTTTGGTTTGTCTTCAACAACGCCATCCTTAGCTCCACCAACTCCCCTCGTATCCATCTCTCACCAACTAAAACGGCCAAGTAACTTTCTTCTGATTCTCCTTGCGCACAAACAGCATTTTTCTTTTTGACATTTCCACAGCAAAACCGTTCAGGATCTGGCGGGGGAAAGAGTTTTAATCCCTCTTCGCTCCTCTGCTCAACCAAATCTAAGTGAAAGAAACAACCGGGGCATTAATTTCCCAGGATTCACATCATCAACAAACACCAACAAACCATCCACAAAGATGATAAAGGATCCGAAGGCTAAATGATGATTGAGGGAATGTCTAGTCGGAGAAAGAGGAGGATTTGAGGGGGTGCCCCAGAGAAGAAGAGGTGGGGGGGGGGGGTCTACCTATTTCCCAAAGCACCTGAAGGCAGGACAAGAAGTAGCACACCAGGACTTATCAAGGAGAGACCCAACCTGGAAATGTCCTGATAGTGAGAACAATTAATGATCAAGGCTCTTCAAACCCGGTAAGCTTAAGACTTGTGGACTTCAACTCCCAGAATCCCTCAGCCAGCTATGCTGGGCGTTGAAGTCCACAAGCTATGCTGGCTGGAGAATTCTGGGAGTTGAAGTCCACAAGCCTTCAAGTGGCCAAGCTTTGGAGACCTCCGCACTGGGGGGGAGAAAATCTAGCCAATACTTTTTCTGATGTCAGCCCTTGGAGACAGACCAGGGGAGGAAGCCAAAGTGTAAAGGCTGCAGGATGTTTCTTCATTAGGGTATAAAATTAGAATCTGGAAAGCTTGCTGCTTCGACAGGCTTTGATTCTGTTGATCCTCCCAGCCACAGAATCATGGTGGGATTATTTTGAGCTTCTTTCTCACGCCTCTTCTCTTCTGAGGCCTGATGTCTTTTATTTTTCATTACACCAAGGTTATCTTGGCGTTCTCCTCTGCCCCTTAAGAAGGGATTGATGAATTGATTATCTGCCATCAAGGCGGCTCGGCTCCTAGCAACCGTACAGATAGATCTTCTCTGGGTTGACTTGTCCTCAACCTGCCCCCTTCAGATCTTCCCAAGGTGCACCCCTCGCAGTTGTAATTCAAGTTTATTCCTCTC
The DNA here is from genome assembly GCF_900518735.1 of Pseudonaja textilis. The sequence goes on from NW_020769508.1 coordinate 555,193, forward strand.
TCCGCCAGCCCTTCTCTTCTTCTCCGTCCTTATGCCTTTCCGAGGGCTTGAGAGTGTTTCTCTAGGGAGTTAAGTCTTTGCATAAGGATCCTCCTAGGAGCAGACTGAGACAAGAGATAAACAAACTTTGCCTCTGACGTGGTTTCTTGCTTGAGCAGGGGTGGGGTTGGACGAGAAGACCTCCAAGGTCCCATCAGGCGCTACTTGTATTCCAAGCACTTTGCGCCAAAGTGTTCCGACCGAGGCTTAGCTTAGTAAAAACAATCTTGTTTTATTTTAACGCTGGGAATTATGTTCGTTCCCAGCTGGTCATGAGTCCCAAACAGTCCTCGAGATAAGCACCCACCTTTCTCTCCTTTGAATGGCCGCCAACAACTAGAGTGCCAAATGAACTATAAAAAGCCAAATCGGAGTCCTAAATCCACACAGAGCTTCAAGGTTGAATCCAAACAGAGCGAACAAAGTTGCTTCCTGCAAAGGCTCCTGTCCCTTTGCTCCTCCTTTATGAATTATGGGAGGGGCAATCACCTCCCAGCCTTACTTCTGAGTCGCCCCATTTGTCTTAACTGTTCCTGCCTTGTGGCAGCTCTGCGCACACGCGCACTGGGCACAGGCTCCCCTGGGTCTTCTGCTTTGCTGTTGCCAGACTCTGAAGGCAGCACCCTGCTCCCAGGTGGTCCTGGCCCCCTTTCTGCATCTCTCCAGGCTCCCGGACTGGCCCACGTTCCTCCCCACCATCCAGTTCTGCTGCCATCCCATTTCACAACCCCAGAGCCACCTGGAAATCCTTGTCGTCTTGGTTTTCCTGCCCTGTCCTGCCCTTAGTTATTTTTCCAAGGTCTGTGTTTGCTTCAGATAACAGCCGCAAACAATATTTGGCCAGACAGTGGATCAATTGGGGAGGGTTTAATGCGCTTGGAGGGAAAAGGCATGTGCCTTAATACCTCCTCCCTCCTGACCACAAGCGCCATAAAGGTCCATCTTCAGTATATCTTCCCTAAATGTTCCTGGCATGCGAGCCTTAAAATAAACACGCGCACTATTTTCCTGCCCAACTCTGGACATCTGCAATCCATGCTTTTGACAAACAGCGCATGGGGAAGGCAGGCAGTGCATCACCCACTCAAGGGGATGTTCGGAAGACAAAGGAGTTTTAAGAATATTTCCTAGGTGGCGGAGAAGGGGTTGCTCCTATACACCCTCCGGGAAAATCCTTCCCACAGTTAACGCTGAGAGGAATCAAATGGACGGTCCCTTAAACTGGAGCCAGCCCTGTGCGGTGGCAGCCAAAAAGGCTCATCCAATCCTTGGTTGCATAAACAGAAGCACAGAATCAACATACTAGAAGACGATTGAATGATTGAATAGGATGGATGGATGGATGGATGGATGGATGGATAGATAGAAGAAGAAGAAGAAGAAGAAGAAGAAGAAGAAGAAGAAGAGGAAGAAGAAGAAGAAGAAGAGGAAGATTGAGACATTTCTCCGACACCAACTGCTACAGATGCATGAATTAAGGAAGGTTCCTTCCTGCTGCAGGAAATGTCCAAGAGGAATTCAGGCTTAAAGGGGAAAAGCTGAAGTCCATTGCCCCCCCCACCCCAGCCACCCCCCCCAAGCGTCTTCGTTTGGATCTTGTGACCACGGGAAGGTTGCACCGGTCGTAAGTGTGGAAAAGCAGCACCCCAAGCCGCTTTTTTGGGGGGGGGCAGGGCCGTGGTGACTTCGAACGGTCACTCAATGGACCGTCGTAAGTCGAGGCCTGCCTGTGCAGGCAACACCAAAAAGGGTTTGTCCAGGAACCTCTTCATCTGATCCTCAGCTAGAGATCCAACCTCATCCTTATTGTTTATTCTTACACAGTATTTCCTCCAATCTCTGGATCTGCAATTGGATTTTGTCTCTGTAAAATAATTTCCCCGCATCCCCAGGGCTAGCCGGGAAGATATATTTCATCTCAAATTCTCTCCAACCGAAGGAATCAATATAAGTGTCGCTCTACATTTATGGACAGCGATCCCAGGGCTGTGATTCGAAGCCAGCTGGGGGAAACCAGCCCCCCCCCCCCAACTCTTAAAACAAGCATATTTTGGGGTGGGTGGGTGGGGGTAGAATATTTCTCTCTTTATCTCCCGACTCCTTCTCCTTTTCTGCCCTCTGCTTTGCATCAGGCTCCTTTTAAAATTCCGATTTAATCAGAGGCAATTCTAAAATTAACTTCAAGAACTTCACGGTTTGAGGAGGGTTTTTTTTTTCCCAGTCGGCTTCAGCACCCTGGACAGTAGCCTGAGACATCTGTCCCTGGTTAAGACCCCAAAAGCGCGAAACTCTCAGGTAGGGCTACGACAAATTCAGAGTATATAATTGAATGGAGTGATTATTAGGGACCGGCTTTTTCTAACTTAGTCAGAGGAGGTCAGGGGCCAGCCTGGTTCCTCGACTTTGGCAACTGAAAGAGGCGGGGGCTTCAACTCCCCGAATTCCCTTTCGATGTGTAACCCCAGCGTGTGTCTCCTTGCTCTCTTGCAATCCCTTTCTCTGCAATCTCCCCCTTCTAGGGAGAAAGGCGGGGGACGGACGGACTTGCAGTGGCTGGCTGGGGGATTGTGGGAATTGTGGGAAAAACAGACACCACGGCGTCCTCTTCCCTCAATGGGCTGAATGTCAAGACGGGGAGCTTGAAGAAGAGACTGGACTGCCGTTTGCCAGAAATGGCGTAGGGTCTCCCGCTTGGGCAGGAGGTTGGACTAGATGACCTATAAGGTCCCTTCCAACTCCGATTATCTGTTATCTGCTTCTCTGTGGTGGGTTCTCCACAGGAATCTACCAAACTCAAGGGGGTCCAACTAGATCCTTCTGTGTTCGGTTTGGGAAGGATGGTCATTTTTATTTTTTTTTGGTGTTGTGGTTGTCCTCACGGCTCCTCAGTGTCGTCTATTTTGAAACAACAATTCACCAGCGGAACTGCTTGCCACCAGAAGTTGTGGGGTGCTTCATTGCCGGAGACTTTTAAGAAGAGACTGGACAGCCATTGTTCTGAAATGGGCTGGGGTCTCCCCATCTTGAGCAGGGGGTTGGACTAGAAGACCCCCCAAGGTCCCTTCCAAGCCCATTATTGTTCTTTTCCAATTCAGAAATTGATTTCGAGTTATCAGCTACACCACACCGGTTTTGGGGACCCAAAGCAATTCAGCAGAAATATGATCAGTGAAATCAGCAAAACAGACACGATGACGATTCGGGGACTGGAGGCTAAAATATACGGAGAACGGTGGCAGGAATTGGGCTTGTCTAGTCTAGTGAAAAGGAGGCCCAGGGGTGACAGGATAGCAGTGTTTCAATCTCTAAGAAGAAGAAGAAGAAGAAGAAGGAGGAGGAGGAGGAGGAGTGGGGGTGGTCAAGCTATTCTCCAGAGGACCCAAAGGCAGGAAAAGAAGCAACGGAGGGAAACCAATGAGGAGAGAAGCAACTTGGAATTAAAGAGGAACCTTCGGACAGGGAGGACAATTCATTCGTGGAAGGGCTGGACTCCAGGAATTGTGGGTTCTCTCCGTCCCTGGAGGCCCTCAAGAAGAGACTGGACGGCCACCGGCCTGGAACGGTATAGAGTCTCCTGCTTTAGCAGGGGGCTGGACTAGAAGATCTCCAGGGACCCTTCCAACGTTTATTATCCAACGCAGTTGGATTTTCCGGAGCCTGGAAATGGACTTGGTTCCCACAAGGCTCCCTGGGAGATGCTTTGGGTCTCCAGCCAGCCTCCTTTTCTATCTCTGGTTTACGTGGGTGCCGAGAGAGGAAGGGCATCGTCGTATTGAGGTCTTGTGGAAGGCAGGCAGGCAGGCAGACAGGCGGTGTCAGGTCAGGTGGCCTTGGCCTGATTCTGCAGCCGGTCCTTTTTGAGCCTTGGGAAAAGCTTCATCGAGATTTCCTTCTTTTTTTTTCCCCCCTTGTCCTGTTTTCAGGTCATGCTGAGCAGGTCTGGCAACTGTGGATGTTACCTAGCTGGGTAATGAAATGCCTGCAGGAGGAGGGAGGGAGGGAGGAAAAGGAGGAGAAGGCAAAGGAGGAGAAGGAAGAAGGGGAGGAGGAGGAGGAGGAGAAGAGGTGGAAGGAGGAGAGGGAGAAATAAATTGTGATTATACCTACCCTCAAAAAATGCAGGGAGGAGGAAGAGGAGGAGGAGGAGGAGGAGGAATAGCAGTAATAATAATATTCTCCTATTTTGAGATACTAAGAAGGCAGAAAAAGGTCTGTCAGATTCACGGAGGGATAAAATTGTGGGGGGGAATTTTCCTTTCCTTTCTTTTTTTCCTCTCCTTTTCAAAGGCAGTTTGGCCCAGAACTCTCCCAGCATCAAAGAAAGGGCTAAGAACCTGCAGCTCCCAATTTAGCTGCAAATGAGCGCATTAAATCCAGCGTCTCCAGACGCTTGTCCTGGAAAGCAAGGCCCGGAGACGAAATAAAAGAACGAAACAGCAGGAAGAGCAGGAGGAAGGAAGGGAGTCTTTGGCTTTATGAATGAGGGGAGCCTCAAGGACGACTTCAGAGGGCTGAGGAAAAGGAGAAAGAGAGGGGGGAAACCCCACCAGGGTGAAGATCAAAGCCGCCTTGTGCGTGAGGGTAACGTCCTGGTTTTGTCTGGGTTTGGGCAAATTAAGAGGACCGCAGGATAACAGAACACCGGAGCTGGGAGGGAGCTTAGAGGTCTTCTAGTCCAACCCCCTGCTCAGGCCATTGCAAACAATCAATCTATCTATCTATCTATCTATCTATCTATCTATCTATCTATCTATCTATCCTTCCTTCCATACATGCATCCATCAATCCATCCATCCTTTTATCTATCTATCTATCTATCTATCTATCTATCTATCTATCTATCTATCTATCTATCTACCTACCTACCTACCTACCTACCTACCTACCTACCCATCTATCTATCTATCCTTCCTTCCATGCACGCATCCATCAATGCATCCATCCACCCTTTTATCTATCTACCTACCTACCTACCTACCTACCTACTCTCTCATCTATCTACCTACCTACCTATCTACCTACCTATCTACCTACCTAGAACATTTCTATCTATCTAAGGACCGGGCTATTATGACACCAGTAAGACATGGAATGATGGAAGAACTGGGGCCCAGCGGCCTTTCCACTCGTGAGGCTGAGGTCCGTTGCCCCCACCCCCCCGAAACGAGTGGCTCACAGCCTCCAAGCAGGTGCAGCCAAGACAGCTTACAAGCCCCCGAGAAGCCCCTGGAAAGAAGGCACCAGGCATGGAGAATGCCTACACACCTCTGGAGGCCGATGCAAAACCAGGCAGGTAGGAATGGCCAGGTGATCAGGGACACACACAGAGAGAGAGAGAGAGAGAGAGAGAGAGAGAGAGAGAGAGAGAGAGAGAGAGAGGCTCCCAAATCCAAGGTCACCCTGGTGTGCAAAGACCGACAGGCGGCTTTTAATCTGGAACAGGTGAAGTGGGACCCATAGGCTGCCTTTTTGGGGGTGGGGGGATCTTTGGCTGACACCCACCCCCCTTGCTGGGCCCTAAACTCAGCCATGCCAGGCTCCGCAAACAGGGGTGGGGGGCTCCCTTAACCCCCACACACCCTCAGCTGCCGCATATATTTCCCCTGCTCCCTTTTAATGAAAATAATCTCTGGCTTTGCGAATCCATCACCGAAGCGTTCCTTACCATTAACGCTTCCTAATTAATCTCCGCCGCGATTAATAATTCAATGTTTGTTGGTCGGCCCTGCTGGATGAGAAGGGGAGGAGGGCGGGGGTCCCCATGGGTCCGGTGTGGGGAAGTGGGGTGCCATTGGAGGGAGGGAGGGAGGGAGGGATCAGGCCTCAAGGAACACACATAACACAAACACACACACACACACACATATGCTTGTGACTTGCCGCACCTTCGAAGTAGGCCAGATTTGGAAAAAAAAAAAGCCCACGGTCAAGCCGGCTAACGCCGCTGGTTCTTGACTTACGACCAACATGGACAACTCCCCTAAATTTCCGTGGCTAAGCGAGACTGAGTTTGGCTCCATTTTACGGACTTTTCTTGCCTGGAGTTGTTAAGGGGCCTGGCTTCCTCTTTGCTCGCCAGAAGAGATGCTGCCAACCGTCGTAAGTACGAGTCAGTGGCCCAGTGGAGTTTTGATCACGTGAGACCATGGGGCAGGCTGCAACGGTCGTTAAGTGTGAAACGCGGTCCCAAGTCACTTTCTACAGCCCCCATTGGGAGTTTGAATGGTCAGTAAAGAGGTTGGACTGCCATCTGTCTGAAATGGGATCAGGTCTCCTGCTTAGGCGGGGGGTTGGACTAGATGACCTACAAGGTCCCTTCCGACTCTGATTATCTGTACCTAAAGGAATGGTTGTTAAGTCAAGGATTATCTGTACAACATTGGAAAGGAAGGAAGCCATCATTTTAATGTCACAGTAATGCCCTAACATTGTACTTAATATTGACAGAAAGTTTATTTTTCTCTCTCTTCTTTCTTCCCCATAGAATCAGGGTCTCTTAAAAAAAAATTTCTCTCGGGAGCCCTTTCCCCACTTTTGAAAATTACAAAAGGACCCCCCCCCCCTAAAAAAAAAAAGCTTTTGTTTGTATAGGTTATATTGATCAATATTTACGGTATTAAAATTTAAAATGGACGCATTCGCCGCCGCGGCTGCTTCTCACAATTGTTTGATGGGATTTTAATATTGCATTATTCTTCAACACAGGCTTGGCAAATAATTTTGATTTTTCAGGCACCTTAAGAATTGGGGGGAGCCCCCGGGGTCCCAGGCCAGACTTTAAGAAACACCAGCATTACTTACATTATTTAGACATTACATTATTTAGACGAATGGAGGCGAAGGACGGTGTACTTGCAGCCTATAAATATTGTTCTCCTGAAATAATAATGGCAACAAAAACCTGGTCCTCCCCCACCCCCCGGAAGCCGCCCCCTCCCCAATTATTAAGAACCCCAAAAGGTGCAAAGGTTGTATCAGCCACTAAGGGAAACTTGGCAAGCAAAAA
>NW_020769509.1:0-33543 GCF_900518735.1 Pseudonaja textilis
TATATTTTCCAACCCAACTAACTGTTAGGTGACTTACATTCCTAACAGGCATCCTTACTTTGGAAGAGTGAGGCTATGGCCCTTCTATTGAATTGGCTAATTACAGAGTCAGTAAGTATTGATCAATGGCCCATGTCACATGAAAAATTAACAGCTCTTCATCAGCTAGTAAGTGATCAATTGCTTGCTGATCATATTTTCCCTTCCAATAGCCCATGGAATAACCCTGTATTTGTCATAAAAAAGAAAAGTGGTGAATGGTGCTTATTACATGATCTTTGTTCCATAAATTTATGTATTCAACCTATGGGCCCCCTGAAGTGTGGGACACTTAACCCTAATTTGATTTCTCAAGGTCATGAAGTAATGGTAATTGATTTAAAAGATTGCTTTTTCTCTATTTCCTTATGCTCCACCCCCCAATCAAGAAAAGTTTGCATTTACTGTGCCTGCAATGAATCAGTCAGAACCCAATAAACGTTATCATTGGACAGTTCTGCCACAAGGCATGTTAAATAGTCCTACCTTATGTCAGCTTTATGTTGCTACAGCATTAGCTCCTTTTCACAAACGTCATCCATTAGTTTTTTTTTTTAAATTTTTTTTATTGTTTTTTAACATACAAAACACAACGACAAAACATAAAAATATCAGCTCCCCCATATTTTTGTACACACAGTAAGTCGGTTGGTCCATCAGTAAGTCGGTTGGTCCCCCCGACAAGGATAGCAAGAATGTTCAAGAACAAATCCGAAAAATGCTGGAAGTGTCATCAGAAACCTGGTTCATACTACCATATGTGGTGGACTTGTGAGGATGCTAGGAAATATTGGACTAAAATCCACATGTGGCTGGAAAAAATGACAAAGAAGCATATAGACTTGAAACCGGAGTTTTTTCTATTGGGAATCCTACCAGATACTTATAGTAAAGAGCTGAAATATTTGATTGTAAATGTATTGACTGCTGCTAGGATTGTATTTGCAAAAAATTGGAAAAATGAGAAAATTCCATTGCAAGAAGAAGTTGTAAGAAAATTTTGGAATGTGCTGAGATGAGTAGATTGACTTTTGAAATTAGAGAGCAAGAAGATAAACAATTTTATTTAGTTTGGGATCTTTTCTATCAATGGTTGAATGATGAAATATTAAAATATAAAAGTTAGATAATAAGGAATAATATTGAATTTATTTTCCCTTTCTTTTTATTGTTGTTTGATACTATATTTATATAATAGTTTTTCTGTTTCTTTCTTTTTTTTATTTGGGATAGAATTGGTATGATTATAAGATTTGTTTTAGAATAAAATATTTAAAATATAGTTATCTCACAAAGGCATGATCGAATAAAAGTTTAGTCAATTTTTTTTCTTTTTTTTAATAGTGATACTATGATTTATAAATTTGTATTGATAAGAGTATTATATAAGGTAATTGTAATTGTGACTATGAGGTGAATGCACAAAACTGATGGACCAACCGACTTACTGTGTGTTCATCCATTAGTTTTTGTCTACCATTATATGGATGATATTTTAATTGGAGCACCTAATACAACCTAATTGGCTTTCTGAACTAAAAAATGATCTAAGTGTATATGGATTGAAGATTGCTCCAGAAAAAGTGCAGCTGCACTCTCCGTATCTTTATTTAAGCCATAAAATGTTGCAATCTTATTTTGCTCCAGCTTTTCCTCTTTTGAAGTTACCTGAAGTTATTTCTTTGGTTAATTTGCAACAATTGTTAGGCACCCTTAATTGGGTTCATCCATATTTTCCTTTGCCTACACATTTAGTCCATTATTTGATTTAGTAACTAAAGGAAAACAACCTGCAGATCTTATTACAGTAACACCTGCTGCTCTTTCTGTGGTTTAGCAGATTAATAATATATTAAGTACTCAGTTTGTAGATCACATTCCTCATAGAAATTGTCAATTAATTCTTTTGATCTTTCCTACTAATAAATTACCTACAGGAGTGTTAGCTGTGTTAGAAGAACAAAAAGTATATTGTACTGAATGGCTTTATTTACTTCATACCCCTTCTCAAAATGTTTTACCATTTATTCAAACTATTTCTGAATTGATAATTTTAGGACAAACTCGAGCTTGTCGAAGAAAAGGCACCAACTTAATAAATATTATTCTTCCTATTCCAAAATCTGATTTTCAATTTTATTTTCAGAATAATTTATCTCTTCAATGTGCTTTAACTGACTATGTAGGCTGTATTGTATATCATTTGCCTAAAGTTCCTAGACTTGCTTGCTTAATGACTTCTTCCTTTCCTATTCATCCATTACTTTCTCCTTCTCCATTGCCTCAAGCTCCTACTATTTTTTCAGATGGTGGACAAACGAGAGGAGCGATTGCTTACAAGGATGATGATACCTGGAAAGTGTCCTACACTGCAGTGCAGTCCTTATCTCAACGTTCAGAAGTAGCTGCTGCTATTTTAGCTTTCCAAACCTTTTCTCAACAACCTTTCAATGTAATCTCTGATTCTCATTATGTGTGTCAACTTATTCTCAATATTCCAGGTGCTTATATCACACCCAGGATTGATCATAATCTCATGGCTTTATTTTTAACTTTACAGCAACTGCTCGAGGATCGAAAGCAGTTCTACAATGCAGCTCACATACGTAGTCATTCTTCTCTCCCTGGACCTCTATCTGAAGGCAATAGTTATGCTGATGTTGCTATTCATGTTTTACCTACTTTATTTTCAGATCCTTTTTTTAGTCATTCTTTTTTCCATCAAAATGCAAGCTTGTTATATTCCAATTAACCAAGCTAAACAAATTGTTTTATCTTGTCCCCAATGCTCTGGGGCATCCCACTCCAAGGACATGGGTGTTAATCCTCGTGGTTTTGCCTCTAATCAACTTTGGCAAATGGATGTTACTCATGTTCCCTCTTTGGCTCCCTGGAAATATTCATTTATCTATTGATACCTACTCGGGAGTCATTTGGGCCACACCTCAGTGAAGGAAAACAACTAATGTTATTTCACATCTTTATTCAGCTATTACAGCCCTGGGCAAGCCTTTTTCCCTAAAATTATAATGGGCCAGCCTATCCGTCATCAAGTTTTTTGCAATTTTGTACCACCTGGAATATTGTTCTGACTCACGGCCTCCTTACAATTCCTCAGGGCAGGCCATAGTAGAACACGCTAACTGGTCCTTTAAGGACTGTCTCCAAAAACAAATAAAAAAGGAGGGATCTAGGGTCCCCAATTCATCATGGGTAACACAGCAGGTTCAAAAAGTATTATTTACCTTAAATCAATTGAATGTCTCTATTCAAAATTTGACCACTTATCAGAGACATTTTCAATAGAAAACACATTTGCCTCCCCCTATGGTGTATTATAGGGCCTTGCCAGATAAAACATGGCTGGGGCCTGTTCCTCTAATTACTTGGGGGCAAGGCTATGCTGCTGTGCTTACTTCTACAGGACTTCTCTGGATTCCAGCTCATTGTGTCTGTCCTGCCAAGGATGTCATGGCACCAGTCCCCAAATCCATTCCCGGAGATGGCAAGGATGACACTGCAGACAGCACTGCAGACAGCACAGCATCAGCATCCAACCCGATCCCGCCATGCCAATTGTACAGTGACAGCGATGTGGGGAGATGTGAAGACCTTGACTGCCAAAGTGCAGGCATTGTTACATCAGCAAGTAGAATACACTCCCGAGAATTTATGCACTGCAATTTTTGTGCTTTTAATTGCAAATTCCTTAGCCATCCTTTGCTTATGTTTAATTGTTCATAGCTGTCCTTTGGCATCAGCAGCTGTTATTCCACCTAAGCATTCACTTGAGCAATGTATGAAACAAAACCTATGGGTGCAACTAGCTAACATCATGCAAAATGATGCCTTTTGCTTATCTGAAGCTTATGATATGGAAAATTTGCTTTCTACATGTTTAATTCCTGTTTGTAACTCCTGTTGTAGTGATTCAAAACTTTACTGGCTTAAGCAAATATTTACTCAATGGAAGTTTTAACTATGGGACTATAGCTAGTTGGGGATTTGCTGCATATTATCCACCACTTGATGCGATTGCTTTGCATACTCCAGTGGTAGCCGTTCCTGCAAATATAACTTGTGCAAAAATAGTTAATTGTACATCTTCAAATAAAAATCTCATTGTCATCGTATTAGCTCATCTACTTTAAACTGCGCAGCTTTTGAAGAGACTTCTTTTCACTTTGCTCATATTTGGTTGCCACAAGGATGTTTTTTTTACATGTGGTAAAGACACTTTTAATTATATTCCTGCTAATCTTAGTGAAGCACACTGCTGCTTCAATCAGCTGATTCCTGTTTTACTTTCTAAACAACAACTTCATCATTCAAATTGTTCTCAACAAAGGGTTACACTAGATGCCCCTTGTGACTCTAAAAAACCTTACTTAATAAAGAAGAATATGTAGCACTAGCTTGGTCTATGATGGGTGTGCCTGCACTTGCTGCCCATGCTCATTGTAACATTAATTCTGTTGCATGTAATTTAGCAAAAACAATTAATGCTACTTCTTCAGCTATTTCAGCAATTAATCATGAGATGCAAGAATTAAGAAAAGCTATTTTACAAAACCGTGCTGCTATTGATTATTTGCTTTTACGTCAACATTTGGGTTGTGAAAGTTTCCAGGGATTGTGTTGTTATAATCTTTCTGATGAATTGAGAAACATCCAGCATCAACTCAATATTTTACACAATTTGGCCTCAGATTTTAAAATGGATAATGTAGGATCTTGGTGGGAAGGTTTTTGGACTTGGCTACCCATGGGGTTAATGGGAAATATTTTATGCTATGCAATTATTATTATTGCTCTTTTAATTAATGGATGCTGTCTTATTCAATGTCTCCCTTCTCTTTGCAATATCTGTATCATAGCTTTTTGTCCAAAACCCTCTCCTACCTTGCTAAAGGTCAAGTATATGCCCTGTATAAACAACTGCAAGCTTGCTCTTCTAATGATTATTATGTACCCTCTCCTAATTCTTTTTAACTCCTTTTATGATTTTTTTAAACTAATAAAATAAAAAAGAGTGAAATGTAGTACCCACTGAGATCCTCTGGATGGTGCTAGATGCTAGCAGCAGACTGCACATTTGGCTAAGGGGGCCTCTTTTGCTACTGCATGATCTCATCCTCTATCTGTTAGGCTGGAAAGTCCCAGACTTTCCAGACATATAGGTGATCTCATTTACTAGCATCACCACTAGTCTTAAGGTTTGGTTGGGAGGTTGTACCAATGTGGTTGAGAGGTTTCACCCATGTGGGATTTATTCTCCAATCTGAATACTGTATCTATGTTACTCTTCTTTGCTTGTAAAAATAGTATAAAAATAATAAACACCACATATGTGGTCAGACATCTTTGGACACTGAAATGACTGGTTGTTGAACTCCCACATATAGTTTTTATCTTTTATGATTGTAAGTCACCTAGAGTTACCCTGAGGTAAGGTGGGTGGCCAAGTAAAATTTATAAAGAGAGAGAAAGAGAGAGGCGAATCTAGGCAACAAATTAAGGCTGAAGACAAACACAAAGTAGAATAACCCTTCTCCATTTTAACCTTTGCAATAATTCTAAAAGATAAATCAAGCTACAAAAGAGGGTGTATCCAAGGTCACTTGCTCAACATCATAAATGAGTAGATATGTACTTAGGTCTCCATGCTCCAAGTTCATCTTGCCAACCATTATATCACAGTAGCTCTTAGAGATTAGTTTGCAATGTCAAGCGAAAATATGAAGCCAATTTTATCAGTGCTTCAGTCATAATTCCGAGAAAAGAAGGAACTGGATACATTTTCTATATTTTGCAAGGAAATAGATGAATGATTACACAGAGTCTTTGGCAAGCTGCCTCTTGGTTAATATTTATCTGTTACCAAACCTTAACTAAGACAATAAGTAAAAGTACAGAATTCAGATGTGCTCAGAATTTGTCCTTTGGCCTATATTTCTCTGCATTTCTCTGCATCGTTATGGTTACTTTGTGATAAATGTTTTAAGAAAAAACTGCATACTCAGAAAAACACTATCATTTCATAGATTCCAGAATTGAGTTTTGACATTGAAAAGAGGATTTATGAACCATTAGAATCCCAAAACGGGATGGGGATTAAATTGTAGAAATGATTTTGAAAGGGAAAATAGTCAAGAAAACCCTTTATTAACACACTTTTATAAATAATATATAATTTGATATATTGATTTTGTAAGTGACAAGGTACCTAGCTTAATTTTCTCTTATTTAGCACCAAAAATTATAGTGTACATAGAACCTATAATCTAAGAAAATTGACTGCTGGTCAGACAAGTCATAATTGATTTTTGCCAACTTAATTTATGTTAATTAAGTAAGATTATTCTTGGGACAGATTTTTTTTTCTGTTCAAAAAAACCCGTAGTAGTCAAATAATTGCTCATTTGTTTTTAAATCTTCTCTTCCAATGCCTCAGTTGTTATTGATACTTTTTAGCACTAGATCTGACTGCAAAAATCTGGATTATCAATAGACTGAAGAAAAACTTTTTGGCATCTCTTTTCTGCTATCTTCTGATCATCCAGATATTTATTTATTTATTTATTTATTTATTATTTTTGTGAATTGCTTACAAGATAACAGGTATAAGTAAAACATAGTTATGAATACATGAATACATATAAGAAAAATAAAAGAAATAAAAGAAAAGAAACACTAGGACAGGGACGGTAGACATGTTGGTACGCTTATGCATGCCCCCGACAGAGCTCTTAGGAAAGGGGTGAGGTCAATAGTAGACAGTCTAAGGTTAAAGTTTTTGGGGTTTGGGGAAGAAACCACAGAGTCAGGTAGAGTATTCCAGACATTGACCACTCTCTTGGTGAAGTCGTATTTCCTGCAATCAAGTTTGGTGCGATTAACCTTGAGTTTGTATCTATTGTTTGCTCTTGTGTTATTATGGTTGAAGCTGAAGTATTCATTGACAGGTAGGATGTTGCATTGTATGATTTTATATACTATACTTAGATCAGACTGAAGGTGGCGTAGTTCTAGGTTTTCTGGGTCTAGAACTTCGAGTCTGGTGGCATAAGGTATTCTGCAATGAGTAGAGGAGTGGAGAACTCTTCTTGTGAAATATTTCTGGACTTTCCCAACTGTATTAATATCAGATACATAATGTGGGTTCCAGACTGATGAGCTGTATTCGAGTATTGGTCTAGGAAATGTTTTGTATGCTCTAGTTATTAGTGTAATATTACCAGAGAAAAAGCTACATAAGATTAGGTTAACAAATCTTAATGCTGTTTTGGCTATGTAGTTACAGTGGGCTCTAGCACTTAGGTCATTAAAGATGAGTACTCCAAGATCCTTGACAGAGTTTGGCTCATCAACAAGGTCTTGACTATTCAGCTTGTATTTTATTTTCTGATTTTTTTGCCAATACGTAAGACAGAGCATTTATTTGTTGAGATTTGAAGTTGCCATTTGTTTGACCATTCTGATACATAGTCAAGGTCTTTTTGAAGGGTAGCAGTATTGTCTGTGGTGTTGAATAGCTTTACATCATCAGAGAGAACGCAGTTGCCCTTGGTATGATCACAGAGGTCATATATGTAGAGTATGAAAAGAGTTGGTCCTAGAACACTGCCTTGGGGAACACCACTATTACAGGTGCAGAATTTGATAGGACACTCCCAAGTTTGACCATTTGTTGTCTGTTTGACAGGAATGCTTCTATCCAGTTATGCAGGTGTACAGAGATACCGTAAGATTTTAGTTTTAGGAGTAGTTCGTCATGCACCACTGAATCAAAGGCTTTACAGAAGTCTATGTAGATTGCGTCTATTGCTTTGCCCTGATTGAGTTGCATAGTCCATAGGTTTTTGCAATGTAAGAATTGCAGATTACAGGATAGATTTTTTCTGAAACCAGATTGTTTAGTAGAGAGTAGGTGATTTGTTTCTAAGTGGAGGATGATGGATTGGTTAATAATTGATTCCATGACTTTACAGGTGATGCAGCATAAAGAGATTGGCCTATAATTTTCAACTAGGCTTGGCTCTCCCTTTTTGAAGATGGGGATGACCGTGGCTTGTGCCCATAGTTTTGACAAGGAGCTGGTCCTGAAAGATTTTTCAAAGATTATGCTTAGAGGTTGGCTATGGCAGTAGGTAGCTTTTTTAAGAAGTAGGCACATATTCCATTCAGTCCAATAGATAGAGATGGTTTTAGATTGCGTAGTGCTTTTTCAACATTGTCTACTGTAAAATTGATGTGTATTAGATCATTGTAGTTGTCTGTGGTTCAACTAGAAAATACTGGGCATGATCCATTTCTGTTTACAAATACTGAGCCAAAGAATGTGTTAAAGAGGTTGGTTTTAATAGTGTCATCGTTGCAGCCTTTACCATTAGGTTCTTTCAGGGGTGGGATGGACCTTGAGTCTTTTAGTTTCTTGTTTACAAAATTGTAGAAAGCGCAGGTGGAATTGGTGTGTAGAAGGTTTTCCTCTTGTTTGATGTAATAATTGGTGCATTCAGTTTTTATCTGGTGGCATAAATTTTTACATAGGCTTTTGAAGCTGGCAACGTGACCAGATTTGTTTTTCCGCCAAAGTGATTTCTTTTTGGATTGAAGAGTCCTTATTGTTATGAGTAATCTATTTTTTTCTGGTTTTGGGAGTTGTTAATGATATGTATAGTTTGATGACTCTTTTGACTTCAAGTAAAAATATGGTGTAATGGTCTAAAGTATTGCATCCAGAGAATAGAAATTGCCAATCAAAGGATGACAGATCATTGTTTATAAGATCATAGTTGCCTTTTTTGAAATTATAATTGGGGATTCCGTTGTTGTGATGATTTTTGTGTGGTCGTATGTTGACACAAAAGTCATGTTGTGGTCACTGTTGGAAAAGGGTTCTTTAATTTGTATTCCATAAATTGAATTCAAACTATTGCAGAAGATGAGATCAAGGCAGTTATTAAGTCTAGTGTTGTTGGTTACTAGTTGTTCTAGTCCCAGATTTGTTACTGTATTGTAGAAGGTTGCATGTGTGGGTTCAGTTGTACATTCACTAAGGGTCCAGTTAATATGCGGTAGATTGAAATCACCAAGAAAGATAAAAGTGTGTGGGAAGGATGCTGCCCATGTTAGTAGTGTATTTAGCTTGTTTGCATGTTCGATGTCATAATCAGGGGCTCTGTAACATAGTAAAAATCGAAATGTGATATTTAAAGACAGTTCACAGATGATGGTCTCAGGAATAGCAACCTCCTGGGTAACTTGGATGTTTTTTAGATTTTGGGACTTTTTATAGAAGATAGCAACACCACCTCCTCTACGGATTTCATGATCTGATCGGTAAATATAATATTCTCTTACTGTGGTAATGGAGTCAGGGAGAGATGTGTTGAGCCATGTTTCACAGACAAATATAATGTTGAATTTAGCTGTATTCAGTAAGAGGAGAAATTCAGGTATTTTATTCACAAGGCTTCTTCATTGAGTAGCTTGCATTTAAGGCCAGTTGTGGTTGGAATAGAGGTAGTTAAGGGCACACATGCCTAGTTTTGAGTGATGTTGGATTGGATGGGGTGGGGTTGGATGCGGAGTTGTGGGTTGTGTGACTTTCTTTTGATGCAATCATCTCTGTAGTCAATGTAGAGGTCCTTTTCTCCATTGTCTAGATGGTTTTTTAGTTCTGCACACAGTTCATGGGAGTGGATTCTTTGCAGTATGGATAAGTCTGGTCTTGAGTGAAGTTTTTTGTGGTTGGGATTGGTTTTTGCAATGCATTTATTCTATTTATTTAGTTATATTTATTTATTCTATTTATTTAGTTCAAGGTTTTCTAGGTGTAGAATTTCGAGTCTGGTGGCATAAGGTATTTTGGAGTTCAGATGTGGTAGCCATTTTATTTGCTTCAGACCCACTATAAAAGAGAAGATGGATAATCCTAATGACTAAATCTAAATTAATTGGATTCTTTGATCAACAGGATTTTCGCATATTGTCCTTTGCACTGTGATACTTTTTTATTTTTATTTAACCTCCCATATATCATCCTGAAGTTTTCAATTATTCAGTGTAGTTTCTTTTTCTATATACATATTTAATACTTTTATTGCTTCATTGGCCAACTTCTTGATACCCTACAGGAAATGACAGATTATATGGCCAGTAATTTACAGTTAATCAAACTCACTATAAGACACTGGCAGAGCAACTGCCATGAAGTAGCTAAATCTAATTTGGTAGGTGCCATTGGTAGACTAATTTATTTCATACCTTGGGGCCATCAGAAGCTTGCTTGTTAATGATAGTGGTTTAGAACAACATTTAGTAAGCTGGGCTCCATTAAACCATATATTGTAATCACCATGAAAAAACAATGTCTGAATCCAGCCAATGGTGGAAGCCTATACTTAAGGGTGTGGACAGCCCTCATCAAAAATCATTCTGAGAGTCATATTAACATTCTAGAACAATGCTTTTACTGACCATATAATCTGTAATCTCCTTTCATTATAATTCATATTCATTCTCACAGACTTTGTAATTCTTTCTTTTGCTGTTCCTAATCTCACCTCTCTCTTCTATAAAGATACTGATGACAGTATCTTTACTGATGAAGTCTGCAAATTCAATAGGAAGATTCTTTAGGAAGATTTTGAAATATTCACACTAATAAAATCAATATTGTTATGCAGTCTAAATGCTAGGCACTAACAAGGTTTAGGTTTCTTGTAGTTAGCATAAACTAGGCTGATTATCCTTTCTCTTAGTTATTCAAAGTGACATACATGTTTCTTTCTCTTATTCTTTCAAAAACTATAAATCAATCAACTGGGAAACAGTACGATCCAAGACCGTGGGAAAGGAACACTGTATCTCTCTCTACAATATACAGAGAGTGTGTTCTAAAGTGTGTGTTCTACAAATGACCTCTAAGTGAGATTATAAAGTAATTAAATAGACTTAAAAGGGTTGCAACTATGTATTGAGACTTACTATAATCATGATTTAATTAGCTATGTAATATTTGTGGGGGTTCAAGCTGATACTTTGGATTGACAAAGAATCAACTGAGTTACAGAAGCGTATAGAATTATAGAATTGGAAGGGATTTTGTCAGGTCATCTAATCTAAAACACACACCCCAAAAGAACAGGAGACCCTACACCATTTCTGACAGATGGCAGTCCAGTCTCTTCTTGAAACCTTCCAGTGATGAAATTCCCACAACTTCTGAAGGCAAGCTGTTCCATTGGTTGATTGGTCTCACTGTCAGAAAATTTCTCCTTATTTCTAGGCTGAACTTCTCCTTGATCAGTTTCCATCCATTATTCCTTTTGTAACCTGGTAGACTGGAGGATCCTAGCATACATCTATGATCAGTCTTGATGAGAGCTGGATGGGAGCTGAAACCTGGTAAGATTGAGTGGCTTTTGGTGCATAGAGCTTCAAGTTCCAGGAGCTCCACACAATCTCCAAAATCCATAGCAGACATGAAAACTAGAGATGGGAAATCAGTCTTTCCCTGTGTGTTGCAAATGTGTTGGATTATTACTTTTAAAATTCCCAACCTGAGTAAAGGACATGCAGCAATAAAACTTATTGAATAACTTTGATCTAGTCACTGTCTCATAGAGCCTTCCCACTGTTGAGGTGGAGTGTTTTACACCCATTCATGAGTCAGACTACTGTATGATCATCATAATGTTTACTATCCACATGGTTGATCTCAACCCTGCTTCCATTGCCTGTTTGTCCCTACAATCTGTCTCCCCTCCATACCAATAGGTGATGAAGCCTTACAGATCTTGATGCTCACCTTGGACCTGAGCAAATAGGTTGGGAAGAGTGATAAATATAATTTAAAAACAGTACTAAGGCCATCTTAAAACTGCCTCACTGATAAGCTGGGACTGAAATGAAGTTAGAGATCGAAGCAAAAAAAAAAAAGTGGATTTCTGACCTGGGAAATGTTGTGTTGGAGTTGGGGCAGTGGGGAGAATATTCATTAGGATTCTTGTAAAAAGCAATGAACTTGGCAGCAGGCTGAGTAAAAATAAATAACCAATGAATGTTCAACAATTGTGTTAAAGGTAAAGGTTCCCCTGTCCATTTGGGTCTGACCCTAGGAAGTGATGCTCATCTCTGTTTCCTAGTAGAGGGAGCCAAATTGTCCAAAGTTGGTTCCATGGCCATGTGGCCAGCCTGACTATGTGCACAGAGAATGGTGTTACATTCCCACTGAAATGTTTACCTACTTGCATTTGCATGCTTTTAACCTACTAGGTTGGCTGGAGATGGGGCAAAGATGGGAGCTCACCCTGTTGTATGATGCTTGGATCATGAACTGCCAACCTTTTGGTAAAAGCATCTTTAAAACCCTGCTGTTTTACACAAGCATCAGAAGCCACAGCAATAGCATACAAAAACTTCCACAATCTGTAAAAAGCCTGGGCAGAGATAAGGGGCCTGCCTCATTTTCAATAGCTGTTGGTTAGATAATAAAAACAAGCATGAAGAAGGTGGGAGCTATTCTGTTGCAGAATTTGAGAACGAAAACTTGAGAATGTGGAGTTGGAAATGGAGATTATGAGAATACAGGTAAGGAGCAGGCTATACAGCAGTACAAGGTTGTTGTAATGATGAGGCAGTCGAGGTGTTTGATCATGAACAACTGAATCATGATGAACTTTATTGGAGTCTAGTCTTGCATTTATACACATTTTTAATTATCCTCCAACATTGGTTAACTTTGGTTACTGCTTAACTTTCATTACTGTTTAGCATAGTAATTAACACAATTAATTATCTCTAGTTAAAGTCTAACATATGTTTACTTCCTTTCTCTAATCCTCCTTTAGATTAGTGACTTTGTTTGCCTGAGTTGTATTTGCTTGGAAACATTCTTTATCTGAGGTTTGCCATCCAAGATAGGAACATTCCTGCAATTACAACTCTACACAAGGTAATTTGGATTTAAGTTGTATTCTGAAAAGAGTTTATATGCTAAAGTAAATTTCTTTAGGTGAAAATACCATGTTTACCTCAATAAAAAGTCCTTTAAGTTGAGTTCAACTCCTGGTGGCTTTGCGGCCGTATCTACAGTATATAGTTCTTTTGGCAATAATACAGAAGTGGTTTTCCATTGTGGCCTATATGCAGGGGTGGGATCCAACCGGTGTAACTACCAGTTTGGTGATTTTACATTTTTTTACACTGCACGCACATGTATATAGTCATCAGCTAGCTGCCTCGACAGCTGAGCAGCGCTGCGAGTGGGTGCACAACAGTTGAAAAAGCACTTTTTTCCTGCTTTTTCAACCACTGCTGTGTCACGCAAAGCAGCTGCGGTTGAAAAAGCAGGAAATAAAGGTCAGGTAAGAGCCTGGATGGGCGGGTGGGCCAAAACAGCAGCAGACATAGAACTTGTTCTATGTATGCTCTCTGTCTGCTGCTCTTCAGAACTACCGGTTCTACAGAGCTGGACAGAAACGGTAGAATCCCACCCCTGCCTTTATGTTTCTTTGGCATCTAGATTATCTTTTAACTCCGAGTTTTCCTGGTGATTCCCTTCTAAGTATCAACCAGTTTCCATCCTGCTTAGCTGCTGAACTCAATGAAGGCCACTTCACAGCTGCTCCCTAGCTCAGCTTTGCCTTAAGGGCACATTCCAAATGACTTCCCTCCTGGAATTGCTTTCTGACAGCTAAAAATGATGAAGAAAGGTTGTTGACCACAAAAGCACAATTCAGTGTGAACCAATAAAGAAAGTCAAAGTTTGTTGGAGTAAGATAATTTAGGCAATTTGATTATTTTATGAGAACTATATTGCCAAGAGTTTATTTAGTTTGCAAAGCAATTCCACAGTTTAGTACTATTGGGAAAGAAAGGTATTTAAGTGAAGGACAGTAAATCATATAAATGTTAAAGTAGACCTGTATTAGAGTTCAACTCCCTGATTATCCTCAAGTTTATTGTCTGATACTGGGTAAATTACTTTTATCCCAAACTATTCCTTATAACATGATCTAAAATCTGGCAAAGTTTTATTATGGTTTTCAAGATGAAGAATTTGAAAGGTTCTCAGAAGACCTTCCCCTCCCTTTTCAAGAACTGTTCATTTCTCTTTTCAGGAGCTGTTAGTTTCTGATATATGCCTGACATGGATATGGCTGTACCATTACAACTATGATCACAGCTATAATTTATTGTTCGTTCATCTCTGTCTATATGATGACCATTCCCTGTACTGTAGTTTCAGAAATAGAAAAAGCAGGAATTAAATTATTTAGCAATTTAATAAAATATCGTTAATTTGGCAAATTGATTTCATGATCAAATATCCTGTTCACATAATTGCTATTGGAATTGTGTATGAATATGATTCTCTCAGGATAACAAAATTATATTCATATGTCTATATACTCATTATATTCCTATATTATATTCATTTCCATTGAACTCTGAACAAAAAGAATAGATTTGCACTGTTAATATCTTAGAGAAATTGACTTAAATGTCTGATAGTTCACAAACCAGAATTAGATCTACATCTCTTAATTTATAGCACAAACTTCAACATGGTATCTCCTTTTAGGAGGTCTGAGAGAATTTCTCCCATCACTTCTGGAAAGCATGAGGGCATCAGCTTAAGCTGCCTGTATGAGATACTTCTAACTAGGAATGCTCCAGAGTTTTATTCAGTTTGAACCTCAGATTGAACTTGAATCAGATCTCATCTGATTTATACTTCTCAGATGGATGAACAGAAGACCATGAAAGCACACTACAGTTGTACTTTGAGTATCATGTTTCTCTGATTGTTGCAATATAGTTCTCATTTTTTTAAAAATCCAAAATATTTGTGGATGTGACAGTTTTGATCGTGTTTGTCAAGGTGAAGATTATAATATCCCCCCCCTTTTTTTTTACCTCAAGGTGGGATACAAAAAGTGTGATGAGTCTCCTTCCATATTTTACCCATTGAATGATTAGACCCTTATGAGGTTAGGCTGAGAAAAAGTGGTCCAATTCATCCAGTGAGCATCATGATCATATGGTAATTTGAATCCAGGCCTCTCTTGTCCAAGATTGGTTGCTAGATTACAGTGATATTAAAATATATTTCAAAATAATAATAGTATACAGAGAGGTATTTCAAGAGGATCAGAGTTTAGAAATGAGTGGTTCTTGGGGAAAATGTTAGACGTGTGCATGAACATGTATTGATATAAATTGTAACAATGTATTAATGTTTTGAGCCTCCTTTGATATAGTTTCTCCCACACTGGAAACAAAGCAGGATATGGCACCAGAGGAATGGCACCAGAGGAAAAAGAATTAACCTTCCTCCTTTCTTCAGAATAAGCTTCACTTGAAAGCAAATGTTTTCTGTGGCAAGAGAAAGTGGCAACATTTTATTATTTCCAAAAAAATCCCCAACTACTATATTAAACAGATCTCTCAAGAAACTACAAATACATTAAGAAGAATTAATATTCTGGCCATAACTTTTTCCTTCTTGAGAAAAAATCAAAACATGAATGACTGCACTTCTAAAGCTGTTAAGGAAACACAGTTATGTTTCTCTTTCAGAGTTTTCTTTTCTTTTCTAAAATGGAGCTGTAGATCTCCTCAGTCATGGGTATGTAGTTCTTCTCTGAATCATCCAGGAAGAAGAGGGGATCACTGATTGTGGCAGGATTGAATCCATCCTTCAACAGGTGACTTTTGCATAGCTTGAAAGTTCCTGTAATCTCCAGTTTTTCCTGCAGGAAGTAAAGGCAGCAGTGAAAACAAAGTCACGAATTTGTCAGTCACGGATTTGTCCTACCCTAATCCTAACCCTGCCTCAGTAACAAAGCTAGTGAATGGTGCTTCCCTTACTCTCTTAGTGTGAGGCAAATAAAGTAATTGTTCAATGGATTCCCACCGAGTGTTATTTCCCCTTAAGAAAACCCATCACATCACTTTCTTAATGTGTAGTGAGGCAGGAATGAACAAGTGTTGGGGATTTTAAAAACAGCTTGTTTCACCACCTATCCAGTTGCACAACTAACAGGTCACAGATAGGGAGGTCAGATTAAAAAAATTACTTTATACAATAAACCCACATCTCAAACAGCATGGCTAAGAGGACATAACCATATTTATCATATGAAGGCCAACCTCTTCAATACATTCTTCAGTTCAGCCTTTGTAAACAGCAATGGCTCATGCCCTACATTTCCTAGTCGTACCACAACTAACTGTAATGATCTACAATATGTTGACTTTACAGAAGATAACATAGAAAAGGCACTATGTAACCTAAAATCATCCCTATCTATTGGCCCCAATAGATTATGTGCATACTTCTTTAAAAAGTTCTCCACTGCCATAGCAGAACCTCTAAGCATTATATATGAGATATCATTCAGAACCGGCTCCTTACCAAACCTATGGACCTTAGCAACGGTCATCCCTATCTTCAAAAAAGATGATCCCAGCCTGACTGAAAACTACAGACCAATCTCGCTGTGTTGCATCAAGTCATGGAATCAATCATTAACCAATTCACTGCCCTCCACTTAGAGTCAAATAACCTACTGTCAAAAAAACAAGTTGGTTTCAGGAAAAAGTTGTCCTGCAATCTACAACTCCTACACATATGGACTCCTCTACTTGACCTTGGTAAAGCAAATTACATAGATTTCTGCAAAGCCTTTGATTCAGTGGTACGTGACAAACTACTGTTAAAACTAAACTCTTATGGCATTTCCAGATCCCTTCATAAGTGTAATTCCTGTCAAGTATTCCTGTCAAACAGGCAACAAATAGTAAAAATAGGGAGCACTATATCAAACCCTGCTCCGGTTAACAGCGGTATCCCCCAAGACAATGTTCTAGGACCGACACTCTTTATACTCTCTTCCCTGTTTGAATGGAATTTGGACAGCATAGAAATAGGGGCCTCTCACAAGAGTGCTAGATTTATTTTCAAATGTGATGTTAATGATCCGTTGAAAAAACACTAGTGTATCTGTACTCTGTACTCTCTTGCAGTCAATGCCCAAAAGAATCATGGAGGGCAATGTTCAGAAGGAGAGATGCTATACTCACAACAACCTATGGAAGCTTATAAGATCTCAGCCTGTATCATCATCCATTTTGTCAATAAATCATTAGATTGTATATGTTGTATACTAAAGAGTAACTAGGGCCGTGATCGTGAACCAATGGCATATGTGCCACAAGTGGAATGCAGAGGCATTTGTGTGGGCACATGAGCCCCAGCCAAACCTACCTGCACTGCACATGTGCATGTCTCCCAGCTGATTTTTGGACCGATTGAGGCAGTTTTCACCTTCCCAGAGGCTCAAGGGAAGCCTCTGTGCCTTCTGGAAATACTGGAAATGCTGAAACCTATTCCCCTCCATCTCCTCCACACCCCACAAGCATCATCACATTGTCTTTTTCAACTTTTACCCAAGGCTTTCCCCATTTTCAGCTTGCCTTGCTGAAATTCATTTCAGATGAATTTATATACACATTTTATTTTCATTAATTCCATTTTTGTTCCTAATTATGTTTTTTTAAATAGCAATAGCATTTAGAGTTATATACTGCTTCATAGTGCTTTACAGTCCCCTCTAAGCAGTTTACAGAGTCAGCATATTGCTCCCAACAATCTGGGGCCTCATTTTACCCACCTCAGAAGGATAGAAGGCTGAGCCAACCTTGAGTCTGGTAAGATCCAAACTGCCAAATTGCAGGCAGTTGGCAGTCAACAGAAGTAGCCTGCAGTACCGCACTCTAACCACTGTGCCACCATGGCTCATAAATAATCAATGTACTTCTACTTTTTGATAAAATGAAAGCATTTTTAAAGCAAAGAAATTCCATGCATATTCAGTTGGCGGCTTTCATTACTAACAATCCTTAGTATTCCTATTATTATTATTTAATAAAATCAAACCTACATTTACTTCTTTTCCATTAATATTATGATTGGCATCAGCACTTCTACTTCTATTATACTTTAAGATACTGAGGTTTTGAGTTATTTTTTTCTAATGGTAAGCAAGAGCCTAAATTAACTGTTTCTCACCTGGATACGAATGAAGCGGGGTATGGCATAGCTAGGTAGATGATCTTTGGTATGTATGAACAGCTTCTTTCCATCAAAGGGGCATCCATCCTTCAGCCGTATGGCTGCCATCCCAATCTTTCCTTCATGCCCTGGAATAAACCAGAATGAGATAATGGATAGTAGGGCTACATGTTTTATGCAAAAATAATAATAAAAATGTTGGTTGATGTAGCTAGGTAAAGCAACTTTCATTCATTATGAAACCTCACTCAAATGGCCTGGTGACCCTCATTCTATCCTCTGTCCCCATGAAGCTGACAATATCTCATGCTCAGATTATGACTGATGCTATGATTTAGCCTTATCCTGCTACTTCCCATATCACAAAATATCCATTTTTGTTACATAATTAAAGAGTAGTTTCACATAAGGAAAAATGCTGCAGGTCTACTTGCAGTGCAAGGTAAATCTTCAAGATGGCAGTAACTAAAATAAAAGATGGGGCTACTTCTCAATTCTATCTAGCTTAGATTTTTCTACCTCTGGGCTTTTATAAATCAATTTACAGATGTGAAATAGCTGATAGACTACAAGTAATGAATAATCTAACCAACTTGTCAGTGCCACCCATTCAGGATAGTCACTGTTTATGTAACATGCTTAAACTGTGAAATACTTATTGGCTTCGTTTGCATTGTGACAAAGTTTGGTTAATTTTTTATGTCTCACTTTAATGTGCAAAGAAACCCTTTTGAGTGAAGCTGTGGAGGCCCTATCTTAATCCCTGGAGGATGCAAGGGTCTGGTTGGGGAGGAAGAGGCACAGGTTCAACTCTGTGTGGTTTTCAAGTCAGGCTGATTTATTATCTTTAGCTCTTGATGGGATGGGATGGCATCCCTAATTTGAAGAGTGCGCCCTACACTTGACTTCTGCTCAATGAACAGGTGGTGGTTATGACCAATAGGGCTTTGCACACATCTCTCTTGAGTGCCAATTATATCCTTTCTTAAATTGGAAGATACTTCTCACAGTATGTATAGCTTAGTCAACTAGTGTTTGGACTACTGTAATACTGCTCTGCATGTGGCTACTCTTGGAAGACCACATGTAAGCTATAATTGGTCCAAATTACACTTCTTGACTCAGAGGACCTGGAGCATGCCCTTCTTGCCAGATCCAGTTCAATGTGTAAATGTAGTGAGAGAAAAGTGGTCTCTCAAATAACCTGGTCCCATTTCATGTAGTGCTTTATAAGTTATTATAAAATTGTTGCTTTAGAGAGGGCTGTAAAGCACTATGAAGTGGTATGTAAGTCTAAGTGCTATTGCTATTAGCAACACTTTGCATTGAATTCAGAAGATAATGAGCAACCAATGTAGCTTGCAGATCAGAGGTGAAATATGCACTGATCATGGAGTGCACATAACTTCCCACGCAGCTACATTTTTCACTAGCCACATCTTTGAGGTACTTTTCAAGGACAGCCTCATGTAAATCATGTTACAATAATGCAAAACAAAGATGATTTTCTGAAGTTTCTGCATGACCACCTTCTCAACAACTTTCCCTAAAAAATGGGAAATTGGAGATTGGAAAAATTGTCCAGTACAATTCAGTCTATGATGCCTTTATGAGGAAGGGTTGAACCACCACCTCTTTAAAGGAAGGGGAGATAACCCCTTATCTCAGGAAAACAATTACATCTAACATTCCACTATATATCAAATTGTGAATGTGATGGACATGGATAGACATGGATCTAATATTTGGTTGAACTCACAGGCATGAGGAATCTGTCAATTCCTGAGGTACAACAGGATCAATCTGCCTATACACTACTAGGCAAGACTTTGCCATTAAAACCTATATAGCATTTGCTTCAAAACTGGAAAGCAGCTTTCAATGATTTTGTCTGACAAATTCCAGCATGCTCCTCTTAATGACCTTCAGGAAAACCTCTGATCCCAATCTACCTAAAAGCACTCAGGTCACCCTAAACAAGACTGCCAAATGGTTATCAGACAATGCAATAAGAACAGATTATTCCCAATATTAATATTTCCAGATTTCAATGCCTTGGTCAGTTCTTGTTTGGATTACTATACTGCATGTTCTACAGCATATTGAGTTCTAAAGACCATTCAGAAAGTATCTAGTCCAGAATGAAGCAAAATGTAATGTGTTGGGTCTTCAAAGTTGCTTGTGTCATATCTGTGCTATGCTCGCTCTACTAGCTTCCAGTTTCCTCTGGGTATAATTGTGCTGGTTATCATTTTTAAAGCCCTACTTGTCACAGGACCTGGTTACTGAAGGATTGCCTCTCCCTGAGTCTTCCTTGTAAGTACATTCCAGGTCCCTTCCTTTAAACACTATTATCTTATGGGTCCTTAGAAGTGTCTATTTTCTGTTGCCCTCCCTGCCCTATGGAACACCTGGAAGTCCAACAGGCTCCACCCTGTGGCTAAGGAGGCATACAAGTTGACAAATAAATTAATAGGGTTAGGGTTAAGGTAATTCTTCAGGATATTTCAGAAACCCACTAAATGGGTAAATCCAGTAACCAGATTAAGTATCTTCTGCAAATAAGATTTCTAAATGTGCATTGGAAAGGGTGTGTAGAAGTGTATATAGCTGTTTCAAACTCACCTGGTACTGGTATTCCATATACATTGGCTTCCTCAATGATATCCAAAGCTACCAATGTCATCTCAACCTCAGTAGTGGCTACGTTCTCCCCTTTCCAACTGCCAAAACAGGAAGTGTTTATTTCTTTCACAGGGTGGTAGAATTATGTATTATTTAGCATTTGGATATTCCCATAGATGGTTTCACTCACAAGATTTTTTTTCTGGGTTTATGATCAGGGGACAGTATTACTTAACCCACTGAAGTAAACTCAAAGGGATGAGCCTGCTAGCAATCACACAGAGAATTCTTAACAGTAGAGGAAGTTATTTACTATGGTCACTCAACAAACCATTGATTAATTATAATATAAACATGGATTAGGTCACCATCACAATAAAATCTAACAAAATATATTATCCATTAGAAAAGAATATATGCAGCTCGGGGTTGAAGTGTTGGGTTTTAGTGCTCTCTGAGTTTGCTTGTTTCTTTGCAGACAATTATTACCATCATCAGTGCCCTGTATTGGGTTGGTACCATAGACAGGGGGTTTGGGGTTTGTTTATTATTCAGTCGTTCTTTGGCATTTTCTATGATTTATACGGTATTTTTCAAACCCTCACAACTTTATGATGCATGCTGGTTGGGGAATTCTGGGAGTTGGTTAGCACACTGTAAATATAGTGATATATTGTATTGTAGAATAGCAATAATTTGGCTCTTGAGAGTTTTTAGACATAATTGTGTTTCTGCTTTTAGATCATTCAAAGCAGAAATGTGGTTCATATTGGATATTTCATGAATCATTGATCAATCAATTCTCTCAATGGGTTGTTAGAGAGTGATTGGCCCAGAGTCACCCAGCCAGTGTTTATGACTAAAGCAGGACTAAAAGCTCATAGACTTCTGGCTTCTAACTTGGTGTTGTAACCATTAGACCACATTGGCTCTCCATCTTTGAACAGTACTGTCTTCAGTCAAATGAATTTCAAATTTTTAACTGCAATAAAAAGTCATAAAGTAACAGTGAACACAAATGAATCATGCCCATTCAATATCTTACTTCAGATAGGTAAAACTGCAGATGCAATTTACCAACTGAATGAATAGTGAGACTTACCGGAAAGTATCTCCCACTCGATCATGGAAATAGATAAAACCTTCATGGTCTTCCCTCAAAAGATCTCCAGTATTAAAATAGCAGTCTCCTTTCTTCAGGACATTACGGAGAATTTTCTTCTCTGTATTCCCATAATCTCCTGCATAGCCTTCAAATGGGTTTGTCTCACTTATCTTTACCACCATTAAACCTGCCTGTCCTAGAACATGAAAAGAGAATCAAGAGGAATCAATAAATGATTGTCTCACAACAAAGAACCAATAACCTCTAAATAAGAATTATCCGATCTCTAAATCATCATCTACTATAGACCCTAATAGCTTCCCAGAAGACAAAGGGAGATATAATCCCAGCTTTTTCTCATCTGTACTATCTTCTCAACAGCATAAATATGTGCTAGCAATCTTTTTGCACTGTGTCCTCATGACATCATCATCATCATCCAATGTGTCCAAAAGGAGTGTGACTATTAGCTGATATGAATGGATTTTTGATATACAGTCTGTCTAGATAGTCTATCCTCTCCTCAAAGGATCCATGTCATAGAAAAGTGATTGGTCATGTCTACATGTTGGCAGGTGATGTTTGGTGGGAGGAGAGGGAAACTATACTAGAAGAATAATGTACCAATTCCTGCTTTTAACATGCTTGTATAGTGCAAGTAAAGATAGCAATATTTGCTAGCATTACATCTATAACACGATAAAGGTTGCAAATTTGATCAAATTTAGCTTCCTGTGGTCTTAAAACTGAGAGAATAAGACTTTAAGTTGACCATGAAAAGTAGCTCTCATTCATGTTTTTTCAGAACATCCTCAACCAGACAAAGCAAGAGTGCTGAGCATGCAGAGGTGTAGTAGGATACTTTTATTGATTATATTGGTTACATCAATATATGTATTGGTTATATTAATTAAATAACTTGACATTTGTTTTAAGGAGGTAAAGGAGATTATATACCCCCATCCCTATACTCCCTTGTCCTCCATATATATACATACACACATGCACATGCATATGCATATATTGTACATCATAAGTCACTTTTTTTCAGTGCCATTGTAACTTTGAATGGTCACTCCACACAAGCAAAGTACCAGCAAAGGAGGGGAAAAAAAACTCCAGAGAAGTTCCTGAGACAGGAAGTCTAGTCCTGCCAAGAATATAATAAGAGGCAGACCAGAATGTTTCCTTCCTGCCTTCCTTACAGGATTAGGCCAATAATTTCTTCTAGCAACCGGTTCTCTGAACTGCTTAGAATGTTAACAACCTGTTCTAGCAAATAGGTGCGAACCTGTAGAATCCCACCCCTGCATAATCTCTATTAACATAATCAAAAAGAATTAAAATCTGATATATCTAGAGGGTTTCTGGTTGAAAAAAGAGTGTTCAAATAGGTCTTAAGTTTCTAAAAGTGTTCATTTTATGCCCATTTTTTTCTTTTAGAAATTAGTTATTTATCAATTGACTATGGATTCCCATAAAGATTCCTTAAATTGGTAGTAATAAAAATGGTTTTTAAGCCCTTCTCTACAAGATTTGCTAAACAGAGATAGGTTAGGAAGATGAACAAATATTTACAAAGAAAGAAACTCTGAACTAGCTGTTGAGTAATGTATCTACATTTATACTCTTTCAGATACACCCTTTATCAAAGAGAACAGTAAGCAAGCATAAGTTTCAAGGTGCTAAACATTAAATACACTTAGAATCTGAGTAGCCTTTTATAAGAATAAACATACACACTATATGTATGATAAACATACGCACTATTGTGCTTACAATTAATGTTATGCTGATGTAGCCAGTGCAGTTTAAAAAGCTTTATTATTAAAATATGAGATAGTCTAATCTCCCATCCACTCACTTCCCTTGCAATTTGGTACAACATGAACAAATGAGAAAAGCTTTATATTGTCATTAATATGTGAAGAGAAGTTTGTATCCTAATGATAGCCATACATTCTACTTACAAAGTTACAGATTACAGATAATCAGAGTTGGAAGGGACCTTGTAGGTCATCCAGTCCAACCCTCCACATAAGCGGGAGAACCTACACCATTTCTGACAAATGGCAGTCCAATCTCTTCTTGAAAGTCTCAAGTGATAGCGCTCCCACAACTTCTGAGTGCAAGCTGTTCCATTGGTTGATTGTTCTCACTGTCAGAAAGTTTCTCCTTATTTCCAGGTTAAATCTCTCCTTGTTCAGTTTCCATCCATTATTCCTTGTCTGGCCTACAGACGCTTTAGAAAATAGCTTGATCCCTTCTTCCCTGTGGCAGTCCCTCAAATATGGGAAGACCACTATCATGTCTCCCCTGGTCCTTCTCTTTACTAAACTAGCCAAGCCCAGTTCCTGCAACTGTTCATTGTATGTTTTAGCCTCTAGTCACTTAATCATCCTAGTTGCTCTTCTCTGTACTTTTTCTAGAGTCTCAACATCTTTTTTATAATGTGGTGACTAAAACTGGATGCAGTACTCTAGGTGTTGTCTTACTAAGGATTTATAGAGTGGTATTAGTACTTTCCTTGATCTTGATTGTATCCCTCTGTTAATACAATTTAGGATTGCATTAGCTTTTTTGGCTGCTGCTGCTGCACACTGCTGGCTCATATTTAGCTGGTTGTCCACTAAGACTCCAAGATCACTGTCACAGCTACTGCTGTTGAGCCTGATTTCACCCAGTCTATATGTGTACTTTTGTGTGTAGGACTTTACTTTTCTCTACATTGAATTTCATTTTGTTAGATATGGCCCAGTGTTCTAGTCTGTCAAGATCCATCTGGATCTTGAGCCTATCTTCTTGGATGTTAGCTATTCCTGCCAGCTTAGTATCATCTGCAAATTTAGTAAGTTCCCCTTCTATTCCCTCATCTAAGTCGTTAATGAAGATATTGAAGAGTACTGGCCTAAGATGGAACCTTGTGGCACCCCACTGCTTACTTCCCTCCATGTAGACTTAGACCCATTAAGGACTACTCATTGAGTACGGTTTGCCAGCCAGTTGCGAGTCCATCTAGTGGTGGTGCTATATATTCCACTTTTTTCTAGCTTACTAAGAAGTAGGTTGTGGTCTACTTTGTCGAATGCTTTGCTGAAATCTAAATATATTATGTCCACAGTATTTTGCTGGTCTACTAATTTAGTCACTGTGTTGAAGAATGAAAATAGATTGGTTTTGTTGTGTCCCTGACAACTGCAGTTCCCAGTCTGGTCTGCCATGTCCCTAGCTAGGGGGAAGGGGTGTTATGTCCCTGCCTGACTTCAGTCCCCAGTCTGGTCCGCATTTCTGGCAGAAGCACTGATCACGCCCATTGGTTGATGCCGTTTGGCAGCGGCTATAAAAGGCGGCTGCCAAACGGCGTCGGCAGTCCTCGCCCTCTGGGCTGCCAGCCCAACCAGGGCAGCCGCGGCAACCTGTTATGCTCCAATAAAGAGATGTTAGCCTTCAGCTCCGTGTCTGCCTCGTGTGTCCTCTGACTATATAACACTGGCGACGAAGGTGGGATCGCACAAAGGAGAGGCAACCAGACTGAATCAGCTGAGCTAGTCACTGAGAGCGAAGTCACGGGTGCTGAAGCCGCAGCTGCCGATGCTCACGAAGAGCGCGAAATTCAAAAAAGCCTCTGTAGCTTTTTGAGCTGTAGTCACTAAGAGCGAAGCCACGGGCGCTGAAGCCGCAGCCACCGGAGCTCACAAAGAGCGCGAAATTCAAAAAAGCCTCTGTAGCTTTTTGAGCTGTAGTCGCTAGAGCGAAGTCACGGGCACTGAAGCCGCAGCCGCCGGCGCTCACAAAGAGCGCGAAATTCAAAAAGCCTCCTCAGCCGAGGAGACAGACACCGCCTGACCGGCGCAGCTGCAAACGCTCTTCTCAGAGCGCGATTTTCGAAGTCACAACTACTGAGGTGACAGGCACTGCCGCTGGCACTACTGGGAGCACGAAGCTCGGAGCCTCCATTGCTGAGGAGAAAACGCCCCCCCCGCCAGGCACTGCCACTGGCGCTACCGAGAGCACGACGCTCAAGCCCCCATTGCCGAGGAGAAAACGCCCCCCGCCAGGCATTGCCGCCAGCGCTACCGTGAGCACGACGCTCAGAGCCTCCATTGCTGAGGAGAAACCCCCCCTGCCAGGCACTGCTGCTGGCGCTACCAAGAGCGCGAAGTTCAAAGCCTCCCTCACTGAGGAGACGAATGCCGCCATTCCAAAAGCCGCCGAGATGAGCCGGTCTACCTGTCAAGCCCCGAGACCCCGATCTACCAAGCACCCGTCGACAACGAGCCGGTCTACCTGTCAAGCCCCGAGAGCCCGATCTACCAAGCACCCGTCGACAACGAGCCGGTCTACCTGTCAAACCCTGAGAGCCATGATCTACCCCGTCAAGAGTTCCCTGCAGGGCCCGATCTACCTCGCCGACGACGAGAGCTCCCTGCAGGTTCCGGTCTACCCAGCCAATGCCGAACGCTCCCTGAAGGCCCCGATCAACTCGAGAGACACTGAGCAGCCCCAGCCGGACCTGGTCTACCGGCAAAGGACATTACCCCAGCTGGGGATCCCCTGGGACTGGGGGGCCTATTTGCAGGTCTGCCATGTCCCTAGCCAGGGGGGAAGGGGTGTGTCCCTGCTTGACCACAGCCCCAGTCTGGTCCGCATTATCCCCTGGGACTAGGAGCCGATTTGCAGGTCAGCCATGTCCCTAGCCTAGGGGGAAGGGGTGTTGTGTCCCTGACAACTGCAGTTCCCAGTCTGGTCTGCCATGTCCCTAGCTAGGGGGAAGGGGTGTTGTGTCCCTGCCTGACTTCAGTCCCCAGTCTGGTCCGCATTTCTGGCGGGAGCACTGATCACGCCCATTGGTTGTTGCCGTTTGGCAGCGGCTATAAAAGGCGGCTGCCAAACGGCGTCGGCAGTCCTCGCCCTCTGGGCTGCCAGCCCAACCAGGGCAGCCGCGGCAACCTGTTATGCTCCAATAAAGAGATGTTAGCCTTCAGCTCCGTGTCTGCCTCGTGTGTCCTCCGACTATATAACAGGTTTGGCATGATCTGTTCTTAACAAACCCGTGCTGACTGCTAGTTATTACTTTACTTGTTTATAGAAGTTGGCAGGTCTGCTTTTTTTATTATCTTTTCCAGTATCTTCCCAGTTATTGATGTTAGGCTGATGGGTCTATAGTTTCCTGGATCTGTTTTTTTTTTCCTTTTTTGAAGATGGGAACCACATCAGCTCTTTTCCAGTCCTCTGGTAGTTCCCTGGTGCTCCAGGATTTTTGAAAGATATGGTGCAGTGGTTCTGAGATGATCTCTGCCAGATCCTTTAAAACTCTGGGGTGTAATCCATCAGGCCCTGGTGATTTGTTTTCATCAAGATCAGACAGGTGTTCCCTTACTTTTTTTTTTTTTTTGCGTATTTTAACTTTTATTTCTGGTCTGTCTTTTACAGTTATGTTTTTGATGGGTTGAGCTATAGTTTCTTTTTGTGTGAAGATGGATGCAAAGAATGAGTTAAGCAGTTCTGCTTTCTCTCTGTTGTCTGTTACTTCCTTGCCATCTTCTCTCTTTAGTGGACCGACTGTTTCCTTGGTTTTTGTCTTGTTCTTTATATGTTGGAAGAAACTTTTTAAATTATCTTTGACTTTTGTTGCAAATCTTTGTTGTTCTGAGCCTTTGCTATCCTGACTTCGTCTTTGCAGATTCTGGCTATCTGCTGATATTCTGCCTTAGTTGTATGTCCTTCTTTCCATTTTTTGTACTTGTCCTTTTTTTTCTTTCAATTTGCCAGAGAGATCTTTGTGCAGCCATGCTGGTTTCTTCTTGGATTTCTTGTTTTTCTTTCTCAGTGGTATTGTGCTGGTCTGGACTTCTATGATCATACTTTTTAGAGTTTCCCAAGATTTTTGAGTTGTTTTCCCCTTTAGGATTTTCACCCATGGAATCAGTTCTCTCTGAGCTTATTGAAATCAGCTCTTTTAAAGTCCAAGACTCTGGTGTCATATTCTGTTGCTTGTGTTTGTGTTATATTGAATGACATGGTCACTCTCACCCAAGGTTCCTGAAGTTTCAACTCCCTCTATCACTTGTTCTCTGTTTGTAAGAATTAAGTCCAGTATGGCTGTCCCTCTAGTTTCACCCTCTACCTTCTGGACAACAAAGTTGTCAGCTAGGTTGGTTAGGAACTTATTTGATTTCTCACTTGGTGCAGAATTAATATTCCAATTGATATCAGGATAATTGAAGTCTCCCATTAGCATTGTTGTGTGTTTTGTGCATATGTTTGTTAGTTGGCTGGCAAAAGGACATCTATTTTTTCTGCTTGATTGGGTGGCCTATAATATATACCTATGGCCATGTCATTCTTTTTTTCTTTTATATTGACCCATATGCATTCTAGGAGGTTTTTGTCTTTGGTTTCATGCATTTCTATAGCAATATAGTGGTCCTTTACATATAGTGCAACTCCACCTCCTCTTTTATGGGGTCTGGGGTTTTGAATAGTTTATATCCTTCTACCAGTATGTTCCAGTCATGGGTTTCATCCCACCAAGTTTCTGTTATTAGAACTATATCATAATATACCTTCCCGTATTCTTAGTTTGAGTTCACCCTGCTTGTTCCCCAGACTTTGTGCATTTGTATATAGGCACTTGAGATCTTTATGTCTGACACTGTGTTTACTGTCTCCATAACCTATGTTGTGCCTTCCTGCCCCTACTTTCTTGCCACCTGTTTGATTAATGCACTTGGTATGACACTCACTATTAAATACTTGGTTTTGGTTGGCATCAAGGTTGATAATCTTACCTGCACAAACATCTATTTTGCATACACTGGTATCTTTATTAGTTTTAGGTTGCTTTATCTTCTATATACTGTGATTCAGAACTTCTGCTTTGTGTCCTTTTTGTATATAATGTCTCTTTATTTTTATCTGTGTTCCTGATTTGTATTTTCCAAGTAATCATGCCATCTATGGTCTTAATACAAATACAATATGTACTATTTTTATGACAATACTGTAATGATACATACTGATTTGCCATTTGCTTCACATTGAACAAAAAGCAAGAGAATGCCATATTTCCATTTCTACTATGCTTTGCTGAAAAGATTTTTTAAAAATTTCACAGGTAATACAGTAGCATTAGGAAATGTAAAAAGAACCCCCTAAATCTTCTACAAAGAAATGGCTGGAATCTCCAATAAAATGCCACTGCAACATAGTAATTCTTGGAATCTGCTAGCACCCTCATTCTTGAATCAAAATCCTTGCATGAAGCAAGGATTGTAAGCCAAGCATACAGCAATAGAAAGATGTAAGCAAGTGGAACCTCTGGTCATGACCGTAATTTGTTCCGTAACTTCAGTTGCAACCTGATTTCATCATGACTGGAAGTGAGACTGACTGTACATGTGCCTACAAAAAAAAAAAATGGTGAGGAATGGGAAATCAGTACGGAAAGAGACTCAGCCACGTCCGTGTGTGATCACCATCTAATTTTTGAATCATGATCCAATTTAAAAATGTGGATTTTTTGGTTGGAACCCAATTTGGAAGTGTTCAGAAGCATTCATGACCAGAGGTTCCACTGTATTATCTTTGGAATATGCATGCAGTCTGGATTGTTCGGGTAAAAACAGTTCAGGAGTATTCATGGGGAAGGGTAGTTGTTAAAAAATTCAAGAGATTGACTCAGTGATGGGATTCACATAATTTAACAACTGGTTCTTCCAGGGTCAGGTTAACTGTTGTGGGAGGCGTGGCCCATCTCCATCCTCCAGCTCCACTACACATATGGGATGAGCCTCCTGCGATGGCCAACCTGACCCTGGGCGAACTGGTTGTTAAATTACCCACACCCTGCTATCAAAGTGGATCCTGGGCACTGCGCTGCAATGGAGAAATGGGCAACAGAGGAGCCCGCACAAGGGAAGGAGGAGGGAAAGCAGCCTTCTCCTTCCCTTGCACCAGCCACTTCATTGCCCATTACTCCATTGCAGAGCAGCACAGTGCTCAGGATCCACTTTGATAGCAGGGAGGTGGAGGGGTATGTGGATAATTTAACAACCAGTTCACAAGCCATTAAAAGGGTTAAAGTTTTGATTGCACAGTCACAGCTACCATCTTGATATTTTTACATATAGCAATAGCACTTAGACTTATATACCATTTCACAGTGCTTTCCATCCCTCTCTAAGCAGTTTAGCAGAATCAGCATATTGCCCCCAACAATTTGGGTCCTCATTTTACCCACCTTAGAAGGATGTAAGGCTGAGTCAATCTTGAGATTCAATCTGCCAAATTGCAGGGAGCTGGATGCAGCAGAAGTAGCTTGCAGTGCTGCACTTTAACCACTGCACCACTAAGGCCCTTATAGTCTCCAAAACAGTGAAAGTTTTAGATTTTTAAAAAAAAATTTTTTTAAAGAAAAATGGATATATGAATTTTCTTTTAATAATATATCATATTACTAATTGCCATAGACCAGGGATCCCCAATTCCTAGGCTGCAGCCTGCTAATTGTTTGTGACCTGTTTGCAATTGGGCCATGGAAGCATGGGGTAAGCATGCCTACGCAACTCCACTTATTTGAGCAATGGGATAGCATGGGCATGTGTGCTCCATGTGCATGAATGGGGGACACATGTGCATACTACTCATGCAAATGGTGCTGCACATGTGTGCTATGGCTGCTTGCGTGGAATCATCCCCTCTTCCTCCCCTGTGGTCTATAAAGTTGCAAATGTTGGGAAACTGCCATATATCTGATGTTGCCTGTGATTTATGACAGTTTTGAAGCCATTGATTGAAGCTATTCCATTGTTTCAAGTTTTGAATCAATTGAAGCCCAATAGAGTTGGAGGAGCAGGTATGAAAAGATTACACTGAAGGTAGTATATCTTTCTATTGGGTGAATTCTTGATGATGCAAAGTCTGATATTTCTTAAATGTGCTTAGCTTTCTGTTGTCCACCTGTCTTAGAAAACATACCTGTAGGCACTGTGATACAGAGCCCCTTCTCATCTCTCACAGGCTGATCTGAATCCACATCATATTGCACAAATTTATAGTTAAATAGTTTCTGAAATTGAACAGACAAGTAGAAATATGAGCCTAAAACAGGCACTAATTACAGATTACATGGATTTAATGAGCGAAAGGAACTTCATGCTGGATAAAGAGGCCCAGTTAAACCCTATAGAGCTAGTCTCTCCCTTTATCCTCTGAACAAATCCTGAGATATAGTAAGGCAGAGAATCGGGTATGTTGGAAGTGATGTATTCTCACATTCTTTGGAGTGGGCAAAAATAATGATTTGTCACAGGCAAGAAGACAAGCACTGCCCTAAGCACCCCATCCTCATCTTTTAATGTAGTGGTGAAGGTTCTGGCCTAGAAATTGGGAGACTGTGAATTTTAGTTCCATCTTATTCATGAAAACTGACTGGGTAACCTTGGGCCAGTCACTTTCTCTCAGCCCAGCTCACCATACAGGTTGTTGTGGTGAAATTAGCATGAAGAAGGAATATTATAAATGTTCATCATGTTGAAT
The DNA here is from genome assembly GCF_900518735.1 of Pseudonaja textilis. Next base: position 31,398 of record NW_020769509.1, read on the forward strand.
TACTTACAAAGTAATAAAGGTGGGAGATAATAGATGATAGATATAGGTAGATGATAGATAGATAGATAGATAGATAGATAGATAGATAGATAGATAGATAGACAGACAGACAGATAGATAGATGTAGAGATATGTAGAGATAGATAGAGATAGAGAGATGACAAACAGACAGATATACACATATCCACTGACTTGATCCAGCCAATTAAGACATCCTCAGAGCAAGGATTTTTGAGTTAGAACATTCTTCAGAAGCTGCCCTAGCATTTTCCTAGGTGTAGCAAAAAAGCACCCTGGAGTGCCTCTGTCTGGGAGTAAAACATTAGAATTAGCATCATTCTCTCAATAGCTGATCAATCCATGTGCTTTGAAAAATTTCACTCCTGGCAGACCTAATGTACTATTTTTTTAAAAAAAATCCTAGATCTCCTAAAACAAGAAAAGCTAATTCATTCCAATTATATTTCATTCCATGTGACCTGTGGAGACTAATGATAGCAAAAGTTGAGGGGGAGAAGAGTATTTGACCTCAGACAGTTCCACAAATTGAGAGAGAAGCTTGAAAGTGGGAAGAATTGGCAGAAGTCCTGGAAATCCAGGTCACGAATAAGGTTAAATACCTGGGAATATATTTGACAGCAAGATGTGGCATACTTAAAGAGAATAATTATAATAAACTCAAGCAACAGATTGTGACAGACCTGGCAAAATGGGAAAAGTTACAATTATCTTTTATAGGGAGAATATCAACAATTAAAATGATTTTTTTACCAAAAAATTTATATTTGTTCCAGACAATTCCAATTAGATTAGGGAAAGAGTATTTTGATGAGTTGAATAAAATAGTGCTGAAATATATCTGGCAGGGGAAAAAAGCAAGAATAAAATTAAAGTTATTACAAGATGCTAAAATAAGAGGTGGGTTCAGTCTGCCAAATTGGGGGTTATATTATCAAGCAACAACTCTAATGTGGGTCAAGGAATGGATTACATTGAGAAATACCAGACTATTGACACTTGAAGGACATGATTTGTTGTTGGGTTGGCATGTTTTCCTATGGTACAAGGAAACTAAAACACATGGATATTTTAGAAGATACTATATACGAGAGGCTTTATTATTAAGTTGGGAGAAGATTAAAAGGCAACACTATCTGAAAGTTCCAGTCTGGCTTTCAACTATAGAAGCATTTTCATATCCAGTGATATATAAAATGGAACAAACAGTTAGATATGGCGAAATTATGAATGAAAAGGGTGAAGAATAAATCTATGCAAGAATTGGAGCAACGAGGTATAAGGATGAATTGGTTTTCATATGTGCAAATACATTCTAGATATGATAAAGATCTCAAAACAGGTTTTTATGATAAATTGACTGCTTTAGATAAAATTTTAACAGGTACTGATGAAAAGGTGATTGAGAAATTATACGGGTATTTATTAGAGGTTAAATTAGAAGAAGAACAAGTTAAAGAAACAATGATTGCATGGGGGAAAAATTTTGGATATGGGATTGACTTAGAGAGATGGCAAAAACTATGGTCTCAAAATTATAAAATGACAATGTCAACTGCATATAAAGAAAATTTGTAGATGTTTTACAGGTGGCATCTTCCCCCAATGAGAATAGCAAAAATGTTTAAGAATAAATCTGAAAAATGTTGGAAATGTCATCAGATACCTGGCTCATTTTACCATATGTGGTGGACATGCGCAGAGGTGAAAAAATATTGGACTAGAATCCACACATGGTTGGAAAAAATGACAAAAAGTCAGATTGATTTTAAACCAGGAATATTTTTACTGGGTATTGTACCAGAGATATACTGATATATTTGATTGTGAATGTACTAACAGATTTCACTCCTGGCAGACCTAATGTACTATTTTTTTAAAAAAGAAAAAAGAAACCCAGATCTTCCAAAACAAGAAAAGCTAATTCATTCCAATTATATTCCATTTCATGTGACCTGTGGAGACTAATCATAGCAAAAGTTGAGGAAGAGAAGAGTATTTGACTTCAGACAGTTCTGCAAATTGAGAGAGAAGCTTGAAAGTACTGGGTTTAGGGGCTGTATGCCTTTTTCTTAAAATACTCCAATTACATTTCAAATAGTTCTGAATATATATTTTATGACCCTAT
>NW_020769509.1:33943-77935 GCF_900518735.1 Pseudonaja textilis
ATACAGAGGTTAAATGTCTATAAGTGGCTAGGTCTAAGTGGCTAGAAGTGGCCCAGACATTTTCAAACAGACCCTAAGAACTTCTCATTACCTTAATGAAGAAATTGGTCCTTCCCACTGCTCCTACTTTTCCTGTATAATTAATGAATCCAACAGTTCCTTCAGTAGCTCCATAAATTTCACGGATTTTGATGGGTCCAAATCGATTCAGGAACTCCTTCCAAACCTCTATTCGCATTCCATTACCAATAGCCATTCTCACCCTATGGTCACGGTCATTGTCTCTCTGTAAGGTGAGATATCAAGAAAATTAGAACTCTCCAAAATAAATATTGTATTATCAGTGGCCATGCCAAATGGTCAGGCAGTGAACCAGTTTTTTAAGAGATTGCTTGAAGAACATCCTATAAGATGGTGAGAAGGAGTGACAGTCTATAAGGATTGTTTACAATTAGTCTATAAAGTCTGCAAGGAAACTTTAGCTATTTCAGACTACAGTTGCATGGCTATGATGGCTTTAGTTTAAAAGGATAGAAATCCATGTTACCCATAGATAAATAATACGGGTTTGGTTTTCAAATTCTGGTTAATACCTTAGTGTCAATGGATAGCATCTTTGAGCAAATAGCAGGTACTGAAAATTAATTAAAGCCTAGCAGAAATATTAGGAATTACAACATTTTAGCATTTGTAACCAAATGACTATGACTAGAAAACATGTTTACTGTTGTAAAAATGACTATTCCCTCCCTACTCCTCAAGAAAAAAGGTTGTCATCTACTAACCTCCCCTGCAAATATTTCTGCTTTTGAAAACTCCCTGTAATCCTTTGTTGGAGGAGAATTCTCCAGATCTATAAAAGATCCATTAAGCCTTGGAACTGGCCAGTTCTGAATCAACCTTGTCATACAAAAACAAAGCAACCCTAAACTTGTTGGTATCACACAACCATTTTTAAACCCCTAGGTACCTTTCTTAGAATACTTTTCTTTGTTTTACCTCCATATAACTGGATTCAGTGTTTTGAACCTGCTAAGACCCTTGCTATGAGGAATATACAAAGGAATAGTGCCATTGCACAACGGCATCAGTCTACCTGTATTACAATTATATGTTCCCATATAAAGATACAACACTATTCTTCTGTGAAAGATTAGTAATAATATCGTTATTTTTCCTTTTACCTCTATAATAGATTTATATATACGTATGTATACGTACACCTACATATATCTATCCTATGACCTGCTGCTAGGCAAGTATAATTATCATTTTTTCATGAAATGGGAAACAAATGAGGGAATTGGATTACGTGAAGGGAGAAGGAATGGATATAGGAGAAAGAAATATATAAACAGGCCATGCATTCATGATAAATTGGGCCTGGGTCTCCACAATATGGTACAAGTACTGTATAGTTATCTTCTAGATTTGTATCTGCATTGCCTAGACACTGGGACATACAATTTGGCAAGCAGTTGCTTATCATTCTTTGTAATATTATTTTCTGAAGTATTAGTCCATCTTATCAATTACCTTTGGTGCATTACACAAGTAGCGCATCAATTCTCCTACATACTGGATCACAGTGACATGATAACGTCTGCAGTCATCCCAGTAATGAGAAACAGAGAACTTAGATCTCAGAACACATGTAGCTCCTTACATAAACAGAGAGAGAAACTAAGTTGGTGTGATCACTGGGTTAGAATCCTAAGCTGAAATGCTCCACCCTGCAACTTTTCAATGACATTTTCCCCTAGTTATCTCAAAGATGCTTTTTCAAGAGGCAACTGGACTCTGTTGAGAGAGGGCCGTAGGAGAACAAACACATCAGGACTAAATTCAGCAGTGCATTTGCATTTAAAAGTCACAGGGCATTCTTTTGAAGACAACAAAGTCTATGTTTTGGACAGAGGGGATCACTGTTTTAAAAGAGGGGTTAAAGAGGCCATCTATTTCAAAACTGAACAGCCCTCTCTCAACAGAGGAGGAAGGATATGACATCAATCTACAACACAGTCCTTTCAACAATTCCAAGAAGCCTCCGCACCAATTTCCATCATTCAGATGACCTTGATGACATAGATAAACTTCCAGGTGACTTTAACAATCTACTAAAAGAATGCAAATGAGCAGCTGTCTGCAAGGAGTATAAATCCTTCCATTCCCCACCATCCAGTCAGAGCTGAAGAAGCTTCTTGGATGAAAAACAAAACGTCTTCAAAGAAAAACCAGAAACTCCAGTTGCCTCTTGAAAAAGCACCTTTGGGACAACCATGACCTGGGTAGCTGAAAATCTCCATAGACACTTCGCCTAGTTACATAAAATGGCCTAAAATGATTTGGCTCCAGGATATTTGAAGAGGACAAAATCAAGATATAAATCAGATAAATAAATATATAAATAAAAGTCTTCTCTTCTTCAGCTGCTTCTGTGAATGTCATTCTTCTGCAATCAGATATCCAAATAGGTTGGGATATTGGCAAGAAATAGGCCATTTAGCTTTATATATTTTTACAGTTTATATGGTTATCATCACAAAATATTTGATCCACAAATATTTCAATCGATATCTATCCACCCACTATTCAATGATTTACTAGTTATTTTCTGCTTCTTCATTTAGCTGGGTAGCCTTTACCACGTTAAATGTCCTAGAATTACTTACTAGGAATTACTGGCAACAAATATTACAACAAGTAAATTAGCAAACAAAAAGGGATGTAATTCTCGTGTCCTTTCATTAGGGAGATTGTGAGTTCAAGTCCCATCTTAGTCATGAAAACCAGTTGGGTGACTTTGGATCAGTCACTCTCTCTTAGCCCAATCTAACACACAAAGTTGTTGTTGTGGGGAAATATTGGTATGTTAGATATGTTCATCTTAGCTGATTTTTAAAAATAATTAAGATGGGATATAAATAAATAAATGACACAACCATAGAAAATGAATACTGCTTAAATACCTATCAGTCTGTGAAATTCATGTATACTTTGATATGGCCTATGGTTAAAACAAGAAAAACTACTACTCCTCTTCCTCCTCCTCAAATTCCTCCTCCTCCAACTCCCAGCATTAACATTCATACATCGACATGTCAATTTTCTGTCTTACAAATATATGTTTTTGCATTGCAAAACTGCTCCAAGAGAGAGAAGTTTCCTTCTGAATCTGCCAAAGAGTCAGTTAAAGGGTCCTTGGCTCAGCTAATTTTTATTGTAAGAGTATATTTATGTTATTTTTGTGTCAGGATATTGGAAATGTACAGGTAATCCTTGACTTACAATTGAGCCCAAAATTTCTGCTAAGTAAAATGTTGCCCCATGTTATGACTTCTGGTTGTGGTGCTGTGGCGGAGTGGGGAGAAAAGAGCAAGCTCTGCTCTCTCATCCTATGAGCTTTCTTGCCACAGTTGTTAAGTGAATCACTGCAGTTGTTAAGTTAGCAACATCCTTGTTAAGTGAATCTGGCTTCCCTGTTGACTTTGCTTGAAAGGAGTTTTCAGTGTCCCGGGGTTATCATAGGCCCCTGAGACACTTCAACTGACATAAATAGGAGCCTGTTGCCAAAGATCTGATTTTTAATCATGTGATCCCAGGGATGCTACAATAGTTGTGTGAAAAATGGTCATAAGTCACTTTTTTCAGCACTGTTGTAACTTTGAATAGTCATGAAATGAACTGTTCTAAGTCAAGGGCTACCTGTACCTCATTACTATATTAAGATTGGTTAATAAATGACACCACAGGATAAGTCTTCCTGCTTGCCTCCTCCCATTTTTCTTAACTCCTTCATGCAGAGTTATTATTAGTTTGCTGGGAAATTATCTGGGGCAGGCTGTGATGTTCTTCGTGGATGCTGCTATATATAAGATATAAGCTGATATAAGAGTTCTGTATCTCTTGATTATACTCTGAGGGTGAAGCTCTGTTTATGTGTATTCTAGGCTCTCTGGTATTTTTTGCCTACCCATGTCTATGCTTCCCAGAAGCCCAATGAGTCCACTTCCGTGGTACAGAGGGAGTGGAATATAAACAACATCTTTGTCATGGACACCAGACAGGCGAAACAGGTGGGAGGCTGTTATTATTTTCTTCTGGGAAATGACAGCAGCTTTGGGGAGTCCTAGAGGAAAATAAAAAGAAAATAAGAAATAAAGAGTGCAATGCACTTAGAGAAAAAAGCAAGAAATGATAATTTACAATCAGTTTCGCAGCATGCTTGACTCCATGCCAAACAAAGGGATTATAATATGATCCTGGTATTTCAAAAGCACTCATTGGCAAAAAAAATTTCTTATAAGTATTTATCTCATGTATTCAAAACTATATTTATTCTTATACCTGTATCTTGTAAGTGATTGACAAACAAACAAACAAACAAATAAATAAATAACTGTGCCAATTTCCATTCAACAACAGCATCATCAGATGACATGATGATCATGATGTGAAGTGGACAGTGGACATCATGACATGATGATGAGGTCAGATGAGCAAGAAGCTTTGCAGACCCAAAGGAAAATGACTTGTTATCTAATCTTGTTACTTATTATCTAACCCTGATCTACAAATATCATAAAAACCATGCAATCATATAAGCAGAAGTCAACTGAAAATATTTCCAACCAATAGCATATTTTATCCTTCTTGGTCTCTCAACAACCACCCCATCTTTCATGCTCCTCACCTGTGGTCCCAGAGGTGAAAATATATAGACATACAGATTTAGGTGTTACACTGGCTCTGAAGGAAAAGGGCACTGATTCAGCAGAACTTAATTTGACCCTTTTGAGCAGTGCCTCTACACCTTCAGTTGGGGAATCATCACTCAGATAGAAAACACGTATCCCTTCATCATTTAAAGTAGGCAGGACATCTTCAATGGCATCTTTGAAATCTTGAAAAAGGAAAGGAAAAAAAATTAATTGAATGTACAGCCTTACTTTTGTAAATCTCTCTTTGAGCCTCTTACATAAATATTAGAACATAGGAAAAATATGGCAGAGTTTTTGCAAAGACAATGTAAAGAATAGAACTCCAATCTTACATTCTTAAAAATACTAACCATTCCTAGACAAAAATATATAATATAGTCCATTTTTCCTGATTATTTTATTATATAAAACAGGATGAAAATGTATACATAAATCTGTGTGCTAGGACTTGCAAGCAAATGAGAAATCAAGAAAGAAGAATGGAAAAAGACTTTCGGTTGTAGTGCTGTGGCGGAGTGGGGAGAAAAGAGCAAGCTCTACTCTCTCATCCTCAATCTGTGCATTCAGAGGCCCCAGCAAGGGGCCCATAGACCCTGGGGGGGAAGACGAAGGTGTGAGGAAGCCCGAGGAGAAGTTTGATGGTGGGAGCAGTCAACAGCTTCGAGGGAAACCCCATTTGCTCCAATGTGTGAATGCTCGGCCATCTCGATGGCAGACCGAAGCCGCGGTGCTTTAACTCAATGAGGGAGATACCAGACTATGAACACTATTCCTGACATCAATTGGCAGATCTGATCAGAAAGTGAAGAAGGCAGAAAGTGAAAGTCGAGGAGAGAAATGGCAGAGAGAGATGACAGAACTGTGAGTCTTAAAATAGCGGACAGAAGTCCGAATGGAAATGATGATCTGGCATTGAAAGCAGGGAATTTTTAAGATGAGATTGAAGCTGATTTATTTGACTAAAAATTGACTGGTGTTTTGGACTTGTTCTGATGAATTTGGAGTTGATTTAGACTGATTATTCAGGAATTTGGAGCCTAATCTGATGGATTTGTGACTTGTAAAAGAACAGTGGAAAGAAGTAAGAGACAGGACTGAATTTAAGAACGGAAATGACATTTTGAGATTATACAGAGAGAAGAGAAGCTCATGCAACAGATTGTGTCTAAAAGAAACATGAATGGATAAGAAAAGGAAAATGAATGAATAATACTGGACCTTTTTCTACAGAATATAATTAAAGAAATAACATTTTGATTAAGGTTTGATTGAATTTATAAGGAACTTAAAAGTTGAAATGATATGAAATTGTGAGAAGATTGAGGAACTACTATCCTGATGATTATTGATTGATTGATTATTAATAATTAATGAAATAAGTAAGGCTATATATATAAGAAGTGGAATTTAGATTTGTTTAATCCTATATTTTAATATCTATCTGTTTAAAAGAAACTGAACCCTATAGTTAAGGATAAAGAACATAGTTGATATATCATAATATAATATAGCTGTATAAGAACAATTTATAGTAATTATACCCTATTCAATTCTATCGTACCCTTTCTCCCTTTTCCTCTTTATTTTGATATTATCCTTCCTGCCCTCCCTTTTGCTCTCTCTCTTCCTTCTCTTCTCTAATATTGGTGATCCAGCTAACCCTAGGCTTTATATAAGATTTAATTAACTCTGAATAATACATAATACTATAACTTGGAGCGGTGGTAAGATATATTTTAAGGGAAATTACTGAACAAAATTGAAAATGAAAGGGAAATTAAATAATGAATGGTAAAGTGGGAAGATATTTACAACAAAGTTAGGAACATGACCAGTATTATGAAAATGACCCTGAAAGGGGAAAAAATGATTTCTGGTTTATCAGTATCCATTGCAGCTCTAGTGGGTCAAAAAACAATAGAAGGAATGCTGAACATGGAAAAAACAAGCAACACTGCCAACATGCAGACGATGCATGAAATGACGCTTAAAATGCAGGAGCCAATGGTAAACAACCACACAGATATGAAGACAGAAATGGGAGAAATGAAGGGTAAGATCCAAAAACTGGATGAGAAGATAGGAACAATTCAACAGACAATAGAGAAGAACAAACAAAAAATAAGGAATATAGAAATCAAAGCTGAACAAACAAACAAGAGACTGGAAGGGATGGACAGGAAGGTAACAGAGATGAATATAGATCTGGAGGATTTGATAATCCATCTCGAAATGGAATGTGCAGCATTTTATTTTAGATTCCAAAATGTATTGAAATCCAAAGATGAGGATCTAGGAGCCATAATGTCCCACCTAATAGCAGAGGCATTGCAAAGGGGCCAACAGGAAACAGTGGAAGAATTGGATGAGGTCTTTCAAATTCATACAAACTATGCCAGATGAAACGAACTGGCAAGGGAGGTCCACATTAGGTTCACCAGGAAAAACATAAGGGATATTGTATTTAGAATTACAAAGGACGAGCTGATGGTGTACAAAGAAAGAGAGATCATGACCTTGAAACAAATCCTGAGGTGGGTGACAGAGCTGAGGAAGGATTATAGATCTCTGGTGATACTTCTGAATAAACAAAATATCTGATTCCGATGGTTGGTTCCTGAAGGAATGCTGGTGATGTGGCAAGAAAGAAGAGTAAAAATTGACAGCATTGAAAAGGCACAAGAATTTTATGACCAGGTGATAGAAATAGAGGAGGAGGGGAGTAGCAAAAAAGAGTCAGAAGGACCAACAAGAAGACCAACAACAAGGAATACAGGAAATGGACCAAGAAGAGAGAGGCAAAGAAAAGAGAGAATACCCAAGGAGAAAAGAATTAAGAGTAAGACCCTAAAGAGAAGCAAGAACCAACAGAAGATATAGATAGACTCAGAATCAACAATGGAAGAAGAGATTAAACTACTCTCAATAAACATCAACAAACTCCCAGATTAAGAGAAAATAAATATTAACTAAATTAACTAAACAAAACACTGACATTATATGTCTACAGGAGGTACATATTCTTGAGGTAATTCCCCGTTAGGAGAATGAGTGCACACAGGGAGACATAGTGAGAGTGGTGAGGAATAACACACAGCTAGCACACAGATACACTGTATAGTAAAATGTAGGGTTTTACTTCCAGTAAACAGTTAAGCAAAGTCCAACAAGTAGTCCAAATCATACACGGTTATAGCAGTCAGTTTTCAGTCCAGGGATAATCCAATAACAAAGTCCAGTATCAATAACAGTTCAGTAATAGACTCATATCAACCCAAGAAGAACTATGATCAGCAACAGTCAATCGGGAAAAATTCAGGAAACAGTGAACATCAGAACATGGATCAACTAGTAACTATCAATAACAGAATTAACAAGCCAGGTTTCTGGCTCCATCTTATAGCCATTTGAGGAACCACACCCAATTACAATTTTAGCATTCCCTTAAAGAGACAGTATTAAAATGTCTATCCTGGTTTATGTATTTCCAACCCAACTGTTAGGTGACTTACATTCCAAACACATATCCAAAAACAACATGAAAAATGTTGAGAATACCCCAAGTTAGGTGTATTATTTACAGCATTGGCAGATCAAAAGAAAATGGGGGGTAGCAATTTATGTAAAAAAAAGAATAAATGCAAAACAAATTTACACAGATGAACAAGGCAGAATTTTAATGATACAAATTAATTTGTAACAAAACAACTACTATTAGTGGGGATATATGCCCCTAACAATAACCAGAAGAAGTTTTATAAGAGATTATATGATAAAATATTTGGTGTAGGTGAAGAAAATATCTGCTTAATAGGGGATTTCTATGCCATTTTGATGTTAAAAATATTATGGAAGAGACCAGGAAGGAAAAAAAGAGAACTCTACCAAAAGCTTTCTTCAATTTAATGGAAGAGACCAACTTGGGAGACATATGGAGGAAGAGAAATCCAAATGAGAAGAAATTCACGTTTTATTCTAGTCCACAAAAATCCTTGTCCAGAATCAATATGGTGTGGGCGAATGGGACAATTGAGAAAGACATTAGTGCAGTAGAAATAATGCCTAATATATGAGCTGACCATAGCCCGGTAAAAATTACATGGAAAGAACAATATAAAAGGAAAAGGAGATGGATACTCAACCCACAAATAACAATAGAAAAAGAATATATTCAAAGAATTAAAGATGAATTAGAAATATTTTTAAGGTTAACCTAAAACAACATACTAGCTTACAAAACTATGGGACACCACAAAGGCCTTCATGAGAGGCATGTCAATAGCTATATAGCTAAGAAAAATAAAGAAAAAGGGAAGAAACAAAAAGAACTACAATAAAGGATTAAAAAAATTGAATATGAGCTTCAAAAAGATCCAAAAAATATGGAAGCTAAGAAAGAAGTAGGGAGGATTAGACATGAATTAAATTTGATAGATACTGAGGAAAATGCACTTAAAAACTGTCAAACATAATTTTTTTTGAATCAGCAAATAAACCAGGAAGATGGTTGTCCCATAAACTAAAAATAGAGAAAGAAAAAAGATTAATTCAGCAATTTAAGGATGAGGAAGGAATAGTGTACTATCAGATGGAGGAGAAAAAGAGAATTGCGCAAAGGTATTTTGGAGAGCTCTATAAGCAAGACGAAGTTATGGAAGAAAACATTAGGCACTACTTGGAGGGAAACAGTCTGAGCCCAATCTCTGAAGAAAACTCAACAAAGAAATAACACTGGTAGAGTTACAAAAGGCAATACAAAAACAAAATAATAATAAAACACCAGGTCCAGATGGTCTATCCGGCAAACTATATAAAAATCTGTCCAAAATATTTGAACCAATGCTACTAGAACTATATAACGAGGCATTAATGCAAGCTAGACTACTGAAGCCCTGGTCCAAGGCATATATCTCCTTAATTTCAAGAGATGGCACCGATCAACAACTAATTGCAAACTATAGGCCAATCTTGTTGCTTGTTGAGTCATTTTTCACAGCTCCAAGGTATATATTTCTTATGTATAAACTCATTATGTATATAATTCTATGAATTATTACACCTATACACAATAAGATTTATAAATGCACTAAAACAATGTAAAAGGATTTTATAAATTAGTGGAAGAACTCTCTCACACACCTACACACACATACAGAGATCTCTCTCATCTCCCTCTGTGTCCCTCGCCTCCCCCTCCATCTCTCATCATCAACATCTATAGGGAGCCTGCAAGCAATATATATCTGAACATTGTGGAATTACAAAGCTCTGGATTATCCAAATTTATCAAAGAGGCCCAGAACTAGGATATTTATTAAGTAGCAATGCAAATTACTTCCTTACTTCAAAGTGCTGTAAAGACCCTAGACTTCTGCCTCAAAGTACTACTCCAAAGATACTTCTATCTGAATAATAGTGTCCAAAAGAGCAGTAGAATGGACTGATCCACTCACTTATATATTTAAATTTATTATAGCTGCCCCCTTCACTTATGAGGTTCAGAAGTTAAAACGGGAGATGTATAGAAACTGATTAAAATATGTTAAAATGCAAGAAAGTGCCAGCTTATAGCTCATAAGAAAATACAGTCATCTTTCAGGGCTCCCCACATCATGGGATCCACCCAGCTGATGGCACAGACATGTCTTCAAGGACTTCCTAAAGGTCAACAATGTTAGGATTGTAAAGGAGATGAGGTAATGTTCCAGAGGCTAGGTGCCACTGCAGAAAAGGCTTCCTTGAGTGTCATCAGATGGAAATTCTTTGTATACAGGAACCACCATACCCTCCTTCTTCCAGATCTGATGGGACAGTTGGATACACTTAGTTTTCCAGAAAACACTTTTTTTAAATTACAGAAGCAAAATCCTACTCTACGTGTCCCTTTGCAGTTCTTATAGTCTTAGCTTCCTGATCTCAGAAGACAATTGATGTTATAGTGGTGGGCAAGAGAAAAAGAGCAAAGGAGAAAGAGGTCCATTCATTCACTAACTAAATAACATTTAAAGTTAGTTGAACTATTGACAGATTATTAGCAGAGAAATGTAAACATGACTTTTAATAAACCAAGAGGTGTACTTTGGAAAATGCTTCCCCACTACCTAAATTCACAATATCAACCCATACAATGATGACAGAATACTGATATAAAAATCATTTTGCATATGCCAAACTTATTTTACCAATGCAAAATCAGAAATTGGGGTAACACTTTGACCATCCTCCTGGTTTAAAAAAAATATCTTTGGGTGCAATTCAAAAAGAAGAGAAAGGACCAGGAGTTATGACATATTACTATTTTCTATAGAAGTATTTCCTACATAATTCACTCACCTGGAGTTGATAGAAGAACTTTAGCCTTGCAAGATTTCAGCACATGTATCAGAGATTTGAGTCGTATGTTAGAGTTAACACATGCCATGGTACAGCCAATTTTTGACAAGCCAATCAAAACTGACAGATAGGCAGGGATGTTCTTGAAGAAAACGGCCATAGTCTCCTCTTCTTTCAGCCCCACATAGTCCTTCAGTACTCTGGCTAGCTGGTTGCTGTGTCTATCAATGTCTCGGTAGGAATAAACCTCATCTTCAAAAATAACCAAGGGTTTGTCTGAATACTTCTTAACTCTGGCCAAAAATATTTCTAGGAAAGTGATAGGGGGAGTGTGCTGCATGTAACTGCGGCATCGATATCCCATGCGTATGTAGCCAATAAGATTTTTAAGATCCAACCAAAAATAAGGGAAGAAAAATTTGGCCAACAAGGGCAGAAGAATCAAAAGCCCAAGCACAGCTGTGTATAGATCCAGCATGGTAGGAATTTAGCCTTAGTATTTTGGAAGAAGTAGATCAGAATCCAATTTATTGCAGGATCTATCCAAGTTCTGTTTTGTGAAAGGCAAAGAGAAGAGAAATCATGAATAATAAAAAAGATGCAATTCTCACACTCCACACAGTTTCTCTAGGCTTAAATAAAAAAACATTTCTTTCCCAGCCAATAAAATTTGAATATGTGCTATAGCTATGTAATCTCAGTATGCTGTTTGTTCCTTACCTTCCTCATCTGTTGGCAACTTTCTCATCTATAATATAGGAGGTAGGTTTTAAGCAACAGGCAGTAGTTATATACAGTGCTGCCTACCTTTTGTCCTTGCCCACAATTTATATCTCAAAGTCCTGAGGCAGGAAGGAATGTTGGCACAGTTGATGCTGAATGAAAATTAACAATCTGGAAGGTCACTGGCCCTTGTAGAACAAACATTTACGAAACAATTTAAACCAGAAAGGAAAGAAAGATACATTCAGCTGCAATACCAATGAAGGAAAGGTGCATGAGTGAATGAAGCTTGCTCAAGTGGTTTAGCAAAGGATCCTGCAATCATCAGCTCCTCTTTCAAGCTGCTCTCTATGTACAGTGGGCCACTTTATATTACAGCAGTTCTCTGCAGTCTGGTGGTCACTAGCTATATAGGCTGCATGTTAAGTTTGGAAGGTCGGGCTCATAAAGACGAGAGACTCTGGTTCAGTAACAACAGCTCTTTATTTTTCGGCTAGAACAAGCTCAAAAGAATAGCAGCTGCGGCGGCTCTTTTATAGAGCTCGCCGGGGCTTGGCGGCCAATGACATTGCTTCAAGTCTCCCACGCTTGGTTTGGACCAATCGTGGCAGACTTTTAGCAAGCCAATCATAACTGCCCCGGCTGTCCAATCAGGTAGCGGTTGAAACAATGGGAATGCATGGTTTCAAGTCTGCTAATATGGAACACCCCTCCCCTCTTGGTATCGTCCAAGGGGCGGGGTGACTTAGTCGCATAGGTAGGTGGGTCTCCGCACCTGCCTACTTGACTTGCATGCTTCATTTAGTCTCTGGTCGTCGGATGGTTCAGACGGGCTCCGCATTGCTCTCAAACCTCCTGATGGAACCACCTGGAAGGGTGAGCCAGGCCTATAGCTGCGACTCCCGTCTGGTTCGCCCAGGTTGGTTGAGTCATTCGCTCTGCTGCTCCCGCCTGGATTTTCTGGGCTGGTCGAGCTTGTCCGGCTACTCCTTTCAGGTGAAGCACCCATCTGCAACGGTTCTGTGTATTCAGGTGAGTATGGTTGGTTTATTGTTTGGCTTCTGCCTGGGGGGTGTTCTGCTTGTGTTAAGTTTTTTTCTTTTCCCATGTTTGAGGTTTCCCCCCACCCTAATTTCTTTGTTAAAGTCTGTGCTGGCTAGCCTTGACCGTAGCTGGTCGATGTGGCGCTTCCAGCTTCACCCATTGGTTGTTTCTAGGCGGTATGACCGGGGGCCGGTTATTTGGGTGATTCATGCGGGTACCCAGAAAGGGTCCCCGGTGAAACTTTTTGTGAAGACAGTGTTGCTGATGTTGAATGCGTGATGTCGGCTAGTGGAGGCGGGGGGTTTCTCCGGATTATAAATGGGATGCAATCGGTCTAGTGGCAAGTGGAGTCTTCTTCCCATAAGTAGTTCTGCTGGGCATTTGTTAGTGGTTGTGTTAGGTGTGATATGGTGTATCAGCAGCATTTTATTGATTTTTTCCTGGATATTGCCGTCTTCAATTTTTTGTATGGTTTTTTTTTGTAAACTGAACTATTCGTTCTGCCTGCCCATTCGCCGTCGGGTAAGCGGGCGATGTTAATGTATGTCTGATGCCTTGGGCCGCCAGGTATTGTTCGAATGCCAGTACCATGAACTGTGTCCCATTGTCGGACACTATCACATCTGGCAAACCGTGTGTGGCAAAAAGTTTGTTAAGTTTAGCTATGACGGCCTCTGTGGTTGTTTTTTTCATAGTGCAAACTTCCAGCCAATTTGAATAGGCATCTACGGTTATTACAAATGTGTGTCCATGAGTGGGGCCAGCGAAATCAAGGTGGATTCGTGACCAGGGGCCCCGGGTGTTTCCATTCCAGGGGGGGTGCTGTGGGGGGGATGGATCGCATTTGTTGGCAACTGTTGCATGCGGCTACCCATGTTTCGATCTGCCTGTCCATCCCTGGCCACCAAGCATAACTTCTTGCCACGGCTTTCATCCGGACGATGCCCGGGTGACCTTCGTGCAGCATGTCCGGTACTGTGGTTTGTAATGTTCCTGGTATCACCACCCGATCTCCCCAAAGTATGCACCCTTTTTGAGCAAAGAGTTCAGTTTGCCGGTTCCTGAAGGCTTTAAAACATTTGTCTTTGTCATTTTCCGGCCAACCCGTTCTACCCAGCTCAAGACTTGTGCCAGCTGAGTCTTTTTTTGTTTCGCGGGCAATGTCTGGCGCGGTGAGGAGTGGGCTGGGTAGGGTTTCTATTTGGAGGACTTGAGTGGTGGGTGCTGGGTCGTCTTGCACATCCGGAAGAGGTGAGCGGCTTAAGGCATTGGCATGCAAAATGTCCTTGCCGGGGCAGTGTGTGAGCTGGTAATTATAGGCAGCCAAGAACTCAGACCACCTTGTCATGTGAGGTGACAGGATGTTTGGGGTGGCCTTGTTGCCCACCAATATGCCTAGCAGAGGTTTATGATCAGTAATGATTGAAAAGGTCCTACTGTAGACATATTCGTGGAATCTTTTCACTCCGGAAATGATCGCTAAGGCTTCCTTGTCCAGCTGGCTGTAGTTTCTTTCTGACTTGGACAGGGTTCTTGAAAAGAAAGCAGTGGGTGCCTCTTTTCCATCTGGTAAGGTATGACTGAGGATTGCCCCCACTCCAAAAGTTGATGCATCGCGTGTAATTGTTAGTGGTAGAGTTTCACTATACTGGATGAGGATTGCGTCAGAAGTTAAGAGGTTTTTTATCTGTTGAAAGGTGTTTTCCTCCTGTTTTCCCCAAGTCCAGAAGGCGGTTTTGTCCAACAGTCTATGCAAAGGTTCTGCCACGGTCACCTTTTGGGGTAGGAAAACATTATAAAAGTTAATGAGTTCTAAGAACACATGAAGCTCTGTTTTGTTTTTCAGTCTGATGGCTTCCTTGATGGCTTTGAGTTTTTTCCCAGTGGGGTGAATTCCGTGTTTGTCTAGGAGGTACACCAAAAACTCGACCCGCTTGGTGCATAGTTGGCATTTCTCTTTTTTAACTTTCAGGCCAGAGTCTTTCCCATGGACGCTGCTCTACGCCGATGATGTGTTCCTGGCCAACCTGTGCAAGGCTGAACTAGAGCACCGAGTCCAACAGTGGCACGACCGCCTCGAGCAGTTCGGGCTCCGGCTGAACCTAAAGAAGTCCGAATACCTGACCACTGACAATGAAATGACAGGCTCCATCCACGTGAACGGGCAGGAGCTACCGCGCGCCTCCACCTTCAAGTACCTGGGAACTACTCTTGGGGAAGAAGGCCTACTACAAACTGAGGTGGCAGCCAGGATCAATGCAGCGTGGGGCAAATGGAAGTCCGTCACGGGCGTCCTCTGTGACAAGAAGATGCCGATGCGCCTGAAGGCGAAAATCTATAACTCTGTGGTGCGCCCCGTGGCCATATACGGCGCAGAGTGCTGGCCGACGACCAAAGAAGTCGAAAGCAGACTCCAGATAATGGAGATGCGAATGCTCCGATGGTCGGTAGGCCTCACCCTACTCGATCGCGTCAGGAACGAAGAAGTGCGTAGACGGTTCAACGTCGTGCCCATCCCCATGGTCATGAGGCAGTCCC
This sequence comes from Pseudonaja textilis, assembly GCF_900518735.1. Next base: position 49,303 of record NW_020769509.1, read on the forward strand.
GGCTACGATGGTTCGGCCATGTGAGCCGCGCCAAGGAAGAATCCATCATCAAATCTGTAATGAAGGTGACTGTCGGAGGAGCGAGACCGCGTGGTAGACCTAAACAACGCTGGATGGACACGATCAAGGCCGATCTAGAGATTGCGAAGGCAGACCCGACACACGTGGCAGACAGAGAGGTGTGGAAGCAGTACTCAAGGACATTAGCGGACCTCGCCCGAGCGCGAGACAAACGCTGAAGAAAAAGAAGAAGAAGAAGAAGAAGAGGCCAGAGTCTTTAAATTTTTGGAATACTGCCCTTAGGTGTTTTACTAATTGTTTTTTATTAGCTGCTGCCACTAATACATCATCAAAGTACGGCACTACTCCCTTTATGCCTTGCAGCATCCTTTCCATGAGGCTTTGGAAAACCCCAGGCGCTATGCTGATGCCGAATTGGAGGCGGTTGCATTTAAATGCCCCATGGTGTGTTACGATCGTGTGTGCCTCGGCGGTTTCTGCATCAACCAGCAGCTGCTGATAGGCTTGTGCCAGGTTGAGCTTTGCAAAGACCTGGCCTCCCCCCAGTGAGTGCAGGAGGTGCTGGACTACTGGCACGGGATAGGCACTTTGCTTCAAGACATGGTTGAGGGTGGCCTTATAGTCCCCACAGATTCTTATGGAGCCATCTGGTTTGATTGGGGTGACTATAGGCATTTCCCAACGGGCATGGTCAATAGGCTCCAATACCCCTTGGGTGATGAGCTTATTTAGTTGCTCATCTATTTTAGGCTTGAGTGCAAATGGCACTCGCCCCAGTTTGAGGTGGATAGGGGTGATATCTGGGTTAAGATTGAAGGAGATTGAGGACCCCTTGTACTTGCCTAAGATGTTGTCGAAGACCTCTTGAAAGTCCCGTGCAAGTGCCGCTTCCCAATCTTCTTCGTTTGTGTGGTGGATACCAGCCATTTCTATCCCTAGTAGCTTGAACCATTGTAGCCCGAGCAAGCTGGGGTGGTCTTTGTCCATGATGGTGAGTGGCAGTATGTTGGTGTGGCCTTTGAATGTGATTTTGAAGTGCCTAATGCTGGTTACGGGGATGTGGTTTCCCTGGTAGTCTCTGAGAATCAGTTTTTGGTTGCTTAGTTTGTGTCGGCGTATGCTGGGTATTAGGTGCTTGATGGTGTGCCAGGAGACCATGGAGAGGTAGGATCCAGAATCCACTTCCATGGAGCACGTTTGGTTTTCGATGTTTACTGTTATGCCTACTTTTCAGGCGTCTATGGTTGAAGAGTGGCCGATGACAACCATTTGATGGGTCTCTTCTTTCCACGGCGCCTCATTGAATCATTTGGTCCAGCCGTCTTGGCTCCATCAACTGTCAGTCTGGTGATCCCGATGCTTTGGGGGGGTGCCGTCTCATCGTATAGGGTTGCTGCCTCAGCGCCGGGGGCTGTGGTTGCGTTTATTTCAGCATACTTTTGCAATGTGCCCCCGCTTCTCACAATGCCGACAAATAGCGTCAAGAAAATGGCATTCAGAGCGGGGGTGATCACCTCCGCATCTGGCACATTGGAATCTCAACTTATGACCCCGCCGTCTCATCGATCGCGTTCCGACTGAAGCCGGTGGATCTCTTACTCCTCATAGTCGCTGTCAGAATGGGATTTGATGTTGCCATGGTGGGTGGAGGTGATGTGTTTCTCCGGTGTTGAAGCAGTCTCGCTGACCGGATGGCGGTCGGTTCCATTTGATCGCCACATTTGAGCCGCTGATTTGCAGGTGGCTTCTGCTGCCATTGCTTCAGGTATGATGTCGGCGAGGAAGATACTGCCCTTTGCCATCAACTTGCTTTGTAGTGTGGGGTCTTTTAGGCCGAGGACGACCCGGTCTCACATGGCCTCTTCTAGGTCAGTGAATCTGCACAACCCTCCAAGGTCCCTTAGATCGGCCACGAATTTGCTGATGCTCTCACCCTCACGCTGGTCTCTTTCGTAAAAGTCGTGCCAGTGAATGAGGGTGGGCACGGCCGGACCGTAGTGGTTTCGGAGGATGGGTGCGAGGTCGTCCCAATCCATCGTCTTGACATCTGCGGGTTTCGCCAAAGCCTTGGCCATTTTAAACACGGCGGGCCCGCAGTGTGATAAGAATACAGCCTGTTTGGTTGCCGTTGGAGTCTTTCAGGTTGCTACATTCCAAAAACACCTGAAACCGTCGATGTAGGACTCCCAGTCCTCAGTGGCCGAATTAAAGGGTGCGAGTGGCATGGCATTGCTGGCCATCTTGAGGGTTGTTTCGCGCTGTTTGCCACATGCTGGATTGTCTCATTGTCTTCTCTATCCCACCTTTGTCGCCAGTGTTAAGTTCGGAAGGTCGGGCTCATAAAGACGAGAGACTCCGGTTCAGTAACAACAGCTCTTTATTTTTCGGCTAGAACAAGCTCAAAAGAATAGCAGCCGCGGCAGCTCTTTTATCGAGCTCGCCGGGGCTTGGTGGCCAATGACATTGCTTCAAGTCTCCAGCACTTGGTTTCGATCAATTGCAGTAGACTCTTAGTGAGCCAATCATAACTGCCCCAGCTGTCCAATCAGGTAGCGGTTGAAACGCAACAATGGGAATACATGGTTTCAAGTCTGCTAATATGGAACACTGCAATACTCAGAATTCCCAATATCATTGACAGGGATTCTGAGAGTTGTTCGAACACATTTGGAGGCTATTGTGGAAGGCTGTTTAACGATAAAGCAAAATTCCTGAAAGATATAAGTGGGAAAGCTGTACTTTTCCAAATATTGTTGGATTCTACCACCTATTAATCCCTACCAGCATACCCAGTGGTTAATTTAGGGATCATTTCAGTCCTATATCATATACAGTATTAAACAAGCGTCAGTTTCATTTAGTTGTTAAGGCATCCAGGTAAAAACTGGGGGGAAACTGTTATGCTCTAGTCCTGCCTTAGGCATAAAGTCAACTGGATGACTTTGGAACAGTTATTTTCTCAGCCCTAAGAAGAAGGCAACAGCAGAGGACTTCCGGTTGCAAGGCTTCAGCGGCGGCAGGAATCCACTTCTCTGTGGGTCCCTGCTGCGCTCACCACTGAGGTACCCCCAACCCAACTGGATTTGGGGGTTGTCGCTACCCTGAAGGGGCAGCGGAAGACAGAGGAGATCCAGGCAGGGGTCTGGGGATATCGCACCCCCTTTCCCCAGCCGGCTAGACTCCTTTTTCCTGAGGCGGTGAAGCGGCTGTCAGTAATGGCAGCCACAAAGAAATCTTCAACCAGATAAGATTGTGCAGGAGGAAGAGCCAGAGGAGAAGTTTTCTTGGCTGAACCGGGACATTAAGTTACTTTCAAAACACCCTGGAAACCTGACTTTTGGATTGATACATTTGTTTCCAAAAGAATTTGTTACAACGGCAAAAGTGCTGAAAGAAAGTTCACTCCCCTTCCTTATGGAGAAAGCAAAGGAGCACAGAAAAACCTGCTTTTTAAAGGTAAAAATAAGCTCTTTGTTACAAGTGGGAAGGGGAGGACTAAAAAAAAAAATTTAAAACTTTGTTGGAGGAGACGCCTTGAAGATTATAAGACCATCAATTAACTGTAATATGGCTTTTAAAATACATTTGGGATTTTGCCTCTGGAGGAAAAATTGTAAAGAGAAGAAGAGGAAATAATTTTTATTTGTTTGGATTGTTTGATAACTTTGACATTTGGAAATTAAGATTGAAAATATCTGGGTTGTTTTTAAAAATTTACAATGGCACCATCTGTGGATGAACTAAAAATGGAATATGAAAAATTAAAAGAAAGACAGCAAAATGGCAAGGATTCCTTGGGAGCTGCCTTCCACTTTTTAGAAATGGCGGTTTCTACGTACCAGCAAATACTTGAGGAAGAAGGAGAAGGAGAAGAAGAAGAAGAAAAGGAAGAAGCCATCTTTAATGGACTAAAAAGTTCGATTAAGAAAGAAAATGGGATGAGAGGAAGGAAAAATGAGAATTTAAGATTTAATAAAACAACCAAGAAAAAGAAAAATAGGGTGAAAAGAAGGTACAATGTTAGAAAGCAATTGAAAAGAGAATTACAACAGAGAGGGGAAGTTAAAAAGGGGGAGGCTAGGAGAGGGGGGGGGGAGACCAGACTGCAGAAGAAAGGGAGGGGAAAAGAAAAAAAAAGCCATGGGCTAGAACAAGATCTCAAAAAGCAATTTTTTTTTAGAGATAAAGGATAATGGATAGTGCATAATTAAAGAAAGATTCTGCAAGAGTACATAAGATAGTATTGTAGTATTTGCATTTGAAATAGTTTATTGGAATATTTAATAAAATATTAATGTTTAATAATGATAGATTTCAATATTTAATAAAATATTAAGGAGAATGTGTAAAATGATTAATGTTTGGTTATAGTTTAATTTGTTATTGTCTTAATGTTATTATAAACTTAGTATTTTATTTTCTTATTCTAAAATAATGTATTAATCAGAATTAGAATTAGAATGGAAATTATATATTTAACTATACTATAAGTTTATTATTCTTTTATTTTAAGATCTAATATGTAGAATGTACTATGCAGAATCAGGATGGAAATTATGTATTATTTTAAGTTTTACTTTAGGGGAAGGCGTCACACTTTAAAAGTGATTACAGGGGAATTTTTTTGTTAAAGAAAAGAGATAAATAGATGATTGGAAAAGAACGGACAAAAGATATAAGCATAATGATTTTGAAATAAGATGAAATAAATAAAACATAATTAAGAGAGTGAAAAGATGGGAGAAGATATATAGAAAATATAAAATGGTTAATAAGATATGAATGGTATATAAGGTGAGCATGAATTTGATTTAGGTCTGTTAAAAAAGATGCAACCCGGGGCTAAGCCACTTTTCAAAAGAAGTTTTATGTTTTGTGTTTTGATTAGTTATGTTTGATTGCGAATTAATAAAACATTGGAGGAATGAAACTAAAGGGAGAGAAATTTGGAAAAGACATGTATAAATGACAATTAAGGAGGTTTTTTTATGTCTTGTTTTATGTTATGTATTTTGTGTGCTTATGACTGATTGAGAATTACTAAAACTTTGATAGAAAGAAATATAATTGAACAAAAGTGAAGGGAGAAATGATGAGAAATTTGGAAAATATATGTATGTGTAAATGGAAATGTGATAATGTGGAACTATGCTTTAAAAAATAATGCTTTATTTGCCATGTTAAAATTTATAAGTAATTCTTAGAAAGAAGGTTTTATACTTTTATGTTTTATGTTTTGTTTGTCTTCAAAAATCAATAAAACTTGTTCTTAAAAAAAAAGAAGAAGAAGAAGGCAACAGCAAACCACCTCTGAAAAACTTTGCCAAGAAAACTACAGATTTGTGCAAGCTGTCTCTGACAATTGGACATGATTGAATAGAAGAAAATATATATTATATTATATATTAATAACTAAAATTTTATCTGTATTATACTTAAAACCCTAGGATTCCAATCCCTGGTTACATGTTTTGATTTTAACAAATATTTTAAGTTGTTTTGTTAAAAAAAACCAATAGTTTCAAAAAATCATAAATCAACTGTGTAAAAAGGTTGTTTTCTTTTAAGGGACGGGAGTAGAGAGATCTGCAAAGTTTGGCCCTGGAGGACAAATGACAAGATGTTCAGCTCATATAACTTAGATGAGATGTGAAACCAACTGTTTTCTGGATGTTTTCAGATTCCAATCCGCACAAATTCCAGCTAATATTAAGAAAAAATAATGGAAACTGTGGCTCAATAACACCTGAAATGCCTGTAAAAACTACCCAAGTTTAATTACTTCTATAAACAGTGTTAGCAATGTCCGTTTAAAATATTTTAATATAGGTTTTATTTCTTGGTTGTTTAGTTTTCTCAGCTCTATTTGGAGATGCCAGGCAATGAATATTGCATTTTTACATGCAAAAGAATCAATCCTAGAATTTTTATATTCTGTCTTATGTTAATGAAAAGGGCTTAATTTGAGGGACTATCTATATCCTGTAGGATCTGTCTAGCTGATAAGAATGATCAGTAAGTGTCCTTTAAATACCTTCAATTAAAATATGTCATCTTTTGAGATCCAGAGACTGGGTCTTCTAGAACCTACTATATAAAATAAAGTGCCCTGTGAAATTCAGATGGCTCCAACCCTAACAGCATGAGAATAGATCCATTGTAGGAGCTGTGTGTACACAATTAGGGTTGCTCCTGCCCAACAAATCATGATACTTTTTAAAATAGCTCAGTCGCAGCTATTGGAAATGCTACAGTTCAGCAAGCAGGTACATCTCAAAATGCTAGGAATCAACATAAACCCTTCCTTTATCTGTTATTGGCATACACATAGTCCTCGAGGTACGACCTAATGGAGCCTGTCCATTAGGGTCATAATTCAAAACTTTGTAAAATGGTTTGGAAATTATATTGGGGTATCAGTTATTCTGGAAGCATGTTTATCAGTATTTAACTAGGAGAAACAATCTATGTATATGTATTTTAATGCACCTTTTAATGCCTTGCTTAGCTTTGCTTTCTTCTTGTATAGGTTTTCTTTTTTCTTCTTTTTAATTTTGTGAATAAAATAAAAAATGGGGAAAAAACAGTTTAACCCCTGTTATAAGTACATATTTAGGGTGCATTCATACCTTTGAACAGTCATTAAATGGCCATTTATATCCAAGGAATACCTGTACATTTGATGATTTAGGCTGAAATGTATAGCTTTCTCAAGCTAGCATCAGCCAAGTGGCAGTAGTTTGTATTGTTAGATGATAAATAAAACTAAACGTGGACTTCAGGCAACCATAGGTTATACAGAGGGCCAGACCCACTGCTAGGCCACTATTGCTAATAAAAATTGGAGAAGAGAGATTGAGTTAAGCAGCTTTAAAGTTCATCAAAACCAATGGTATTACAAGATCATAAAGTCATATGACTACCACAGGCATCATCTGGTTAATTCCATGTCTGTAGTTATTAGTAACATGACCATATCATTTTACAATAATTTAATATTTTTTTTCTATTTTGTCCTATCCATATTTATCCAGTTACTGTTTTACTTTTCCAAGAATTGTGCTGCATTACACAAAGTAGTGGGACATCATCCAAGTATCTCTTTATGAACAAAAATTGGCACAGCCTATTATAATCCCTCTTGTATCTTGCACATTTATTTTAATGTTCTTTATCTTTGCATATACATACACCCTAATTTATTCACTTTTCTGCCCTAATCTATATTTCTAAATCCACGCATCAAATTCCACGTCATCATGTCTTGCAACCACCACCTGATGAAAACTATTTTTGCTGAGTTCCTCTACAGTTCATTTATATTGGCTTCTGCTATTCAGAATCATGAACTATAACATACAATGGCTTCCACCAGTTTCAAATCAACTTTGGATCTATATAATCCCACGATGTCAGACAGTTTGACAACTGAGTCTTGTCTGATGTGGTATATTTAAACCCAGTGCAGGGTGTGGGATTTCTCTGTGCTGCTGTGATTCTGTGGAGGTTGTGTGCAGTTTTTTCCCAATTGTGGGAACTCATGATGCAACCTACTACCCAGTCTCCCCATTTCTGCTGCTATATTGTGGCTTGGATGTTTACAAATGACCTTTCCACTCATAGCTTCACATCACAGCATAAGGAAGGACAAGGATAATATTAGCATCTTAATTTCCCTTTTGTGCTGAATAGAGATGACATGATTCTTACTCTGTGGTTCTTACACTAGTTCCAGAGCAGGTGACTGAACTAATCATATTCTTTGCACTCTCAATCTTTTTGTCAGAAATTAAAATTATCACACCACAATTATAAAGTGTTTCCTAGAGACTGGAAGTGGAAACAATCAGGATATAAAACTGCTGAGGGAACTTACCACAGTTGGTAGTAAAAAAAATTTGAATCCCACCACTGGAGGAGGTGAATTCCAGAGGAGTAAGAGGCAACTATGTGTGACAAAAAGAGGGTGAAGACACCCCCCCGCAAAAAATATTAAAAACAGGGTATTTTGTAGATATAGCTCAATTGGAGAGCTCAATCTAGCAAGATTTTGTCTATGAGTATGAAACAATAAATAACTTGTTTAGAAGTATGACTACCTGTTATTCTTGGTTTTAGGCTTGACAGGTCCAAACATCTCGAGGCTACAGGATTGGGAATATGTAAATGGTAATATTTTCCCCAACGAACTGTAAATGTTAATATTTTTCCCCAATGGCCACAGGTAGCATTGTAGAATCAAGTATGGTTTCCAGATCTTGTCCTCTGTCTGGCCACATTGAACTTGCTCTTTTGAATTGGATTCCATGAATGAATGCACAAACTTTACTAAATGCTGGAGTTTTACTTATTCTATTATCCTCTAGTTAAGGCATTAATATCATAGGTAAGATAAAAAATATATACTATATTTCCTCTATATACAATGAACTACAGGGTCAAGAGATTAAATCAAAAATAAATTCTGAGGTTGGAAACTGTTTACTGAATTTAAATGATAACAGATTATTTTTAACTGATATGAAATGATTCCTTGTAATTTTAAAAATTGACCAGGAAAAATAAATCACATCAATTCTGATTTTTAAAAATAAACCCCAGCTTCCCAACTTTTCCTTTGGTTTTATTAGACTTTTAATTCTTGCATAGATAGCAATAACTTGATGGGTGTGTGTTACAAGAAGCAAATGGAGCAGAAGATATGTATATTTATACTGAAGAGTATGAAGCTTCCTTTAAGATAAATTCCAGTTACCTTCACAGGAAAACTACACAGGCTTTGCTATGCAAAGTCAAGCACTTAAGTGGAACACGATGTCTGTGACACTATTGGGACACAGGATGCCCATTTCATGCATATTGTAATGCATACACATATTTACCTCCCTCTACTGGAGAGCAAACAGCTCATGGGAATACAGAAAGGCTCTTTACTTGGGGAAAGAAAAAGAATAAGAATAAAATTAACTTTTCTAAATGTCCTTAAGTTTGGTATGCAAGATACCTGTTCCAGAAATCTTTAATTTGCCAGATATCTGCCAAATTAAAACAAAATTAATCCAAGAGAATTACTCTATTCTTAGGCTATAGTCAAGAAACACCAAGCTCTATTCCTGGGTTGCTATGCCACAAAAGAATGATGATGTGTTATCTTTTGAAGTCCTTTTCATAGTTTCCGCTTCTTCTCTTTGATAGAATGATAGATCTCCAAAGTCAGTGGCACAAAGCTCTTCTCGGAATTGTCCAAGAAAAATAGGGGCTCTGTGATGGTGATAGGGTTAAATTCTTCCTTCACCAACTGAGTTTTGCAATGTTTGAAAGTCCCTGTGATCTCCAAGGCCTCCTGTGGTGAAAAGGAGCAAATCAACCCATTATTCCACTGTTCTCCTAAATGGCAGAATTAAAGCATTGGAGGAAGACACCATTACTGTCAAATACATGCTGCACTTTCTCCAGAGTGCCCATCAGTTATATGGGAGTGGATGATAGAAGGGATAAAGCGGAGAATTTCATTTGTACCAGATAGGTAAATAGCACATCATATATCTTGTATAAGATGGAACATATTAATTTTACTAGTGCAGGCGGCAAACATATCATCATCATTAAAAAAAAAAACCCTCTAAGAACAACATAAATATCAATATTATTGTTCGGTTGGGATCCAAAAGCAACTTGGAAAGCTGATTTAGATTAGTAAATGATAAAATAATTAAATTATCCTTCCTACAAAACTGCTAAATTGATTATAGCTATGCCGCATTATATATACTTTGCCTCATTCGGGCACATTTTGCTGCAACACTGGCTTAAATTCTTGAATTCCATCACTTACCTTAATAATGAATTGGAATGAATATCAATTTTATAATGAGGCAGAGGAAGAGGCTACCTTAGGCAGAAGAAGCTGGGAGGTGACAAGAAGCTGCTGGAGGAAACAGTAATGTGCCACATGGTCTTGACACATTTAAAATGTGTGGACTTCAACTCCTAGAATTCCCCATCCAGCAACACCCTATTTTGGAAGTGATGGATGGGGAAGAAGTTCACACATCTAGATACCAAGTTTGAGAAACACTGTATTAAGACAACCCAGATCCAGTCAAGATGGTAGCAGGATCAAAACTTTCACTCACAAATTCTGTCTTTTTTGATTTTTGATTGTTATCAATCCCATCAAAGTTCATTCACATTATATCAACTGATCAGTAAAACAACAATAGAACACAAGAGTCTCACCTGGATGCGAATAAAGTGAGATATAGCATAGTTTGGCAGGTACCGATCAACTGATCGGTAAAACAACAATAGAACACAAGAGTCTCACCTGGATGCGAATAAAGTGAGGTATAGCATAGTTTGGCAGGTAATTCTTGGTATGTTCATATAACTGTTTCCCATCAAAGGATTCCCCTTCCTTTAATCGTATTGCTGCCATCCCAATCTTTCCTTCATGTCCTAGAAAATATCAGAATGGTCAAATATCTTCTCAGAATAGAAAGACACAGGTTTGCGCTGGAGGAATAGCAAGAGAAAAAGGTTGACTTAACCTTTTGCTTTCCAACTGTTTTGCTCCTCTGGATTCCAGAACCCCTCTTTGGTGAGTCAATAGTAAACCATTCGTTGTAAAATGAAGAAATAAATACTTACAAAAGCACTTTAGTCTGGTGTCATATAAAATAGTGCAAGTTATAAAAGAAGTATCTAAAACTCCATGGATAGAATGGATAGCTATAAAAATAAGCCAATTTGTTTCTTTTACTATACTACAGGAAGTTGTCGACTTATGGCCATTTGTTTAACAACTGTTCAAAGTTACAAGAATATTGAATAAAGGGCCTGCCTTTTTTCTTTTAAAGAAAAAGGAGTGAATGGGAACAAAACCTTTGGGAGACATGCCTGTCCTTAAAAAAATCCAGATCTCAAAAAACAGCAGAAATCTCACTGCAAAAATCATTGCCAAAATAACTTATTTTGGCAGTGTGATTTGGGGCCATTTTATGGGAATTAGGCAAGAAGCTGAAGTGAAAAGGAGACTGTTTTTCACCCAGAAGGCCTCCCTTTCTGTCCATGCTGAGCCATATTTCTGTATGTGTGTGAGGGGGGAAATCTGGAAAATCTCACTGCCAGAAATTGTTATTATATAATATTGGCATCTCCATTCCCAGGTTTCTGGAGGGTGTTGTTGAGATGCTAAAACTAAAATGCAGCCCATGGATTGTGCATTTCAATATTCTAAGAATTTAATACCTGCTCTAATATACCATATTTTTCACACTATAAGATGCACCTGACTCTAAGACGCACCTAGGGTTAGAGGAGGAAAACAAGAAAAAAATACATTAGGTGTCCCCATCAGAGGAATATGGAGAATATGGAGAATATGTGAATATGGAGCGTCAAATATGGAACAGCAGTGTAGTGAGGGCAGGAGGCAGAGCCTGAGAGGACCACAGATAGGTGTCCTCTTGTGTCAGCTCGGCCTATTGACTCCTGCACTGCAGAAAAGAGATATAAGAGATGGTCAATGACAAAGATACAAGAGGTGGGGTTCAGCACTTTAAAAGGACCCTGCTGTGGCTGCTATTTACCAAAGGACCGGCACCAGTCCACTGTTGGAGACTCCTGAGGTAATATACTTCATGATCTATGACACAATATTAACTTCATAAGATGCACAGACATTTCCACACACTTTGTGCAGGGGGGAAGGAAAGTGTGTCTTATAGAGAGAAAAATACAGTAATATACCTGTTCTAATACAAATTATAACTGTGCAGGATAACAACTATCATCCAGTAGCTTTGGCCCACATGATTGCAAAAAATCCCGAAGTTCAAGTGGTGTCAATTTTTCAATAACTAAATAACCCCAAATTAATATTTAACTGATTTGTCCATCTAAAAGGCTGATTCATTTGTTTTCTTTATTAACTCTGACACAACAACAACTGAACTATCATTCATATCAGATGGGATTTTAAACAAAACAAATTGGAAAAACAACTCGTATCCTCCACCCCACAATCTTAAATGTTCTCTAAAATCTGGCTACCAAAGTGAACCCTGCATTTTTTTTCCCTGCAGTTATTATGAATCGTAATAAATGTAAACAACAGAAAAGATTGGTGACAATGCTTAAACTAGCAATCCCTATTTCTTGAAAATAAAAACAAGAACCAAAATATCAAACTTTGAACAAATACTAGGTAATTTTATAAGGTGTTGGTATATTTAAATACCCACCCACAGAAAATAGATATTCAATAATCATTTAACCATTCATAATTACTCTGCCAAAATGTCACATCCGTAGGTTTCTTTCTGAATATTTTTGTCTGAATATATTTTTCTTTCTGAATATATATATATTTTAAATGTGTGTCCTCCATGCCTACGAAATCTATTTCATAGCCTACTAGTGCCACCAGCCTCCGAAAAATCTGCCTTATTCATTATTTTAAAAATATTGTTGAACATTAAGTCAACATTAAAACATGCTATTTTTAGCTTCAGTTTGTAACTAATCAGCATTTCACAATAATTACTTTTTATTAGCATGTGTTATAAACTGTTTCAGAAATACTTGAGTTCACTATTATTATTCAAGAAAACAAGACCTTATCCAATATTTGCAATGGGACCAATGTCCCTAAGGATTGTGATTGATAGGTCATGCAATGCCTGGTATGATTCTGGGCATTATTCTTTTATAGACATTAAAGATAGCTTTCTGAAAGAATATACTTTGATCTACCTGGCACAGGTACTCCATATACATTTACTTCTTGAATAAATTCCAGCATCACAAGAATTGTCTCAACTTCTGTAGTAGCCACATTCTCTCCTTTCCACCTACAATACAGTGAAAAAGAAGTGATTAGCACCACTTGTTCATATTATAACTGAATTTTCTCCAAAAACAAAAAAAAAACCCTTCATTTATTACTAAAGCATGATTGTAAATCTCAGGTGAAGTGATCTACTGGTTAAGGCACCAGGCCAAATTTCAGCCCTTCTGTGTTCCCTCGCAATACTGGCCTTGATTTATAGCAGATTCAGACTGGAGACTTCCTCCTTCGCAAGTAATTTCTTGATCTATTTTCTCTGAAAGGCTCAAGCTACTATATTCCTGTGTCTTTCTAAGTCCATAGACCATATTCAGCTGAAGTTTGGTTTTTGGAAGCTTTTTGCTTATTCCTTACTAAAATTCTTCACTGGTTATACTCCACAGTACATATACTTGTGCACAAAAAATAAAATGAAAGGGAGGGAGGGAGGAAGGAGGGAAGGAAGGAAGGAATTTATTGATTGTAATGCGACTCTGTCCAATTAGTGTTCTCATTTCATAGCCAGATATATGGAATGTAGATTCTGCAGTCAAAAGGTTTTAATTTTTTATTGTTTTTATTTTTATTTATTTGTCAAAAAGCTTACAATATAACAGAAACAAGAATAAACATATGTTTAAATACAAGAAATAGGAGCTAATAATTGGGGACAATAGGACAGGGACGGTAGGCACAACTGTGCGCTTATGCACGCCCCTTACAGACCTCTTAGGAATGGGGTGGGGTCAACAGAGGTTAGTTTGAGGGTAAAGGAGTGGGCGTTTGAGCAGGTGACAACAGAATCAGGTAGTGAGTTCCAGACACTGACCATTCTGTTGCTGAAATCGTACTTCCTGCAATCAAGTTTGGAGTGATTTACATTTAGTTTATATCTATTGTGTGGTCTAGTATTGTTGTTAAAGCTGAAATATTCATTAACTGATAAGAAGTTGTAACATATGATTTTATGTACTATGCTTAAGTCTAATCTTAGTTGGAGTAGTTCAAGGTTGTCTAAGCCAAGAACCTCAAGTCTGGTGCTGTAGGTTATTCTGTTGTGAACAGAGGAATGTAGTACTCTTCTGGTAAAATACTTCTGGACTTGCTCATTTATATTTATGTCAGATATACAGTGCAGATTTCAGACAGCAGAGCTGAATTCAACTATAGGTCTAGCAAAGGTTTCGAATGCCCTAGTTAGCAAAATAGTATTACCAGAGGAGAAGCTTCATAAAATTAAATTTACAACTCTTAAAGCCTTTTTGGCAATATTGTTGCAGTGAGCTTTGGCACTTAGATCATTCAATATGAGAACTCCAAGGTCCTTGACAAAGTGAAGGTCATCAACAAGGTCATATCCACCTAGATTGTATTTGGTATATAGATTTTTTTTTTTACCAATGTGTAGGACAGAGCATTTGTTGGTAGATATTTGGAGTTGCCAATTGTTAGACCATTCAGACACATGATCAAGGTCTTTTTGAAGGACTGTAGCATTGACGGTGATGTTGAATAGTTTAACATCAGCAGCGAAGAGGACGCAGTTGCCCATTACTGTCTTCAGCTGCTTGTTCTTGGGCATAAACTAGCTGGAAATGAAGCTGGTTTAAGAAAGCTATTCTGGCTTTCATTCACTTCTGCCACTTTGCCCACAGATGTGCTGCTTTGATGATAATTAGAACAGCCTCCATTGCTAGATTCCCACCCCTCTTTTTGCCTTCCAATGAAGCCTAGAAAAGAGACAACTCAGCAGCCCAGCATAAAATGGTTGCTGAAAGGAAAATATACATTGGCCAGTTGTAATGGAAGCATTAATATATGACAGAATAAAAAAGTAGCAGACAGTCAGGACTGTCTTGTTTGCCCCAAAGAGGCAAAACTGTCACTTTTAGAATCTAGTGGTTGGACTTCCGGTTTGCCAGGCTTTGGCGGCGGCAGGGATTCGCGATCCTGCGCGATCCCTGCCGTGCTAGCCATCTTGGTGCCTCCGATCCTGACGGGTCTGGAGGATAAGGCTGCCCCATAGAGGCAGCCAAAGACAGGGGGATCCAGAAAGGGGTTTGGGGGTATCGCAGACCCCCTCCCCAGCCGGCAAAACTCCCTTTTCTCAAGGCGGTGGAGCGGCGGTCTGTAATGGCCACCACAAAGAAACCGGCAGCTGGACAAGACTGTGAAGGAGGAAGAAGGAGAAAGCTGTAAAGTGAAAGTTTTTTGGCTGAACCAGGACTTTTAAGATATACTTGATATCCTGAAAACTATGATCTTTTGGATGATATATTGTTTCCAGTGGCGAATGGAAGTGCTGAAAGGGAAAGTTTACTCTCCCTCCCTTACGGAGTTAACAAATGTACACTGAAAAACCTGCTTTTTTATATAAGGTAAAAATTTAAAGCTCTTTGTTACAAGTGGGAAGGGAGAGGACTGAAAAAAAAAACTTATTAAGATTGTTGGAGGAGATGCCTTGAAGATTTAGAGACTAGAAGTTAACTGCAATAAGGTTTTAAAATACAGATTGGGTTTTTTTCTAATTGATGTTACCCCAGGAAGAGAAATTGCAAAGGGAAGAACTTTGTACTCTGTTTGGACTGCTTGATGACTCTGGGACTTTGGGGAACTGTTTTAAGTTTTGAAATATCTTGGTTGTTTTAACAAGAAGAAGAGGAAAAAGAAAAAGAAAAGGTTTATAATGGCTTTACCTCTTGATGAACTAAGAAAGGAATATGGAAAAACAAAGAAAGAAGGCAAGGACGCTGTGGGAGAAGCCTTTCACTTTTTAGAAATGGCGCTTGCTATTTACCAGCAAACTCAACAACAGATGGAGGAAACAGAAGCAGAAGCAGAAGCAGAAGCAGAAGCAGAAGAAGAAGAAGAAGAAGAAGAAGAAGAAGAAGAAGAAGAAGAAGCCGCCATCTTTAATGAATCAAAAAGTTTGATCAAGAAAGAAAAAAGAAAGAGAGGAAGGAAAATGAAGGACTTAAGACCTAAAAAAACACCCAAGAAAGAGAAAAATAAGATGCAAAATCAATACAATGTTAGAAAGCAAAAGAAAAGAGGAATATAACAGAGAGGGGAAGCTAAAAAGGCAGAGGTTAGGAGAGGAGGGGGTAAAAAGGCTAGGTGGGATAAGAAAGAAAGGGGAAAGGGGGTGGGGGAGCCACAAAGGTATGAAACAAGATGGGAAAAGGCAATTTTTTTTAGGGATAAAGGGTAATGCATAATTAAAAAAAAAGATTCTGCAAAGTACAAAGGATAGTATTGTAATATTTGTATTAGAAATAGAAAATTAGAATTTTATAAGATCTAATAAAAGATTAAAAGATTAAAATGCTTAATAATGATAGATTCTAAGATTTAATAAAATATTAAAGGAAATGTTTAAAATATTTAGTTTAATTATAGAGTTTAATGGGTTATTGTGTTGATGTTATTATAGATTTATTATTGCAACATCTGTTTTTGAAGCAGACAATTGGAATGTTACAAGATTTAATAAATTAAAATATTTAAGATTTAATGATAGATTTTAATATTTAATTATGTACTTAATTATTTTATAGATTTATTCTTTCTTCTTTTAAAAAATTTAGTAGGTAGAATGTACTAAGCAGAATCAGACTGGGATCTAGGTGTTATTTTAAATGTTAATCTAGGGGAATGATAGAAAGGCATCATACTCCGATTAGTGATTTCAGGAGAAATTTTCTTTTTTTTATTATAGAGAATGAGATAAATGGTTAATTGGAAAAGAATGGACAAAAGATACAAGTATAATGATTTAAAGTAAGATAAAATAAATAAAATAGAATTAAGAAGATTGAAAAGAGGGGAGGAGTTATACAGAAGATATAGAATGGTAAATAAGATAGGTAATGGTGTATAAGATGAGCATGAATTTAATTGAAGTCCGTACAAAGAGAGGTAATCTGGGGCCAAGCTACTTTCTTAAAAGAAGTTTTATGTTTTTGTGTTTTGTGTGTTTATGTTTGATTGAGAATTAATAAAACCTTGGAGGAACGTCAGATGAGAATAATTGTAAACAAGTCAGAGGGAAATATAAATATGATGACTATAAAACAGATAAATATAGAAAAGAAATGTAATTGAATAAGAGTAAAGAGAAATAATGAGAAATTTGTTAAAAGATATTTATGTGTCCATATGGAAATGGGTTAAATTAGAATTATGCGGGATAAAATAACGTTTTATCTGTTTTGTAAAGATTTACAATGGAAAGAGATTTTATGTTTTCAATGCTTAATGATGTTTTGTTTGTCTTTAAAATTAATCAAATTTGTTTAAAAAAAAAAAGAATCTAGTGGTTAAGGGACCAGGCCAAAAATCAAAAGTCCATAAGTTCTAATCCTGCCTTAACTATAAAAGTCATTCAGGTGACTTTAGGCCTGTCACTCTCTCTCAGCCCAATCCTCCTCACGGAGTTGTTGTTGTAGGGGAAAAAAGGAGAAGGAAGAAGGTTTGTTCACCATGTTTACTTATTTATAAAATGCTAAAACGATGAAAGCAAGCAGGGAATGGATATCAGCTTTTAGTGTCTATGGGACTCACCGGAAAGTATCTCCCACTCGGTCCTGGAAATATATAAATCCATCGTGGTCTTGCATCATGAGGTCACCACTGTTAAAGTAGCTGTCTCCTTTTTCTAGGACATCCTGGAGAAGTTTCTTCTTTGTTTTCTCAAGATCTCCTGCATAGCCATGGAAGGCAGACTTCTCGGTGATCTTGCATACTAGTAAACCTGTTTCACCTGCAATTAGGAATTAACTAATCAATTAATATTCATTCCCGAGCAAGCACATTATTTCCACATATTTCCCTTTGGGTTTTCCAGAAAACATTCTATTTTTTTTAATTAAAAACAATTAAAGATTGCTTTACTTATTTAATTTGGAAAGTTAATAAAAATGAACATGTCATATTAATTCTGGCTATAATATATGTATATGAAAAACATTTCTAATTCTCAAAAATAATAAATTACATTCAAGCAGTTGCTTTTATGTGAAGGAAAGCATAGTTCTAGAAAAGTGAATTTAATGTAGCCTTCTTATTGATAGCCCCAAACTTAAGAAACTTTTTTCTAATTGATGCAGCCCTTTGTACTAAAAAGGTAGCCATTATTTGATTCCCTTTTTTAAGCTCATAAATACACATACTCTAAACTGTACAGGTAGTCTTTGACTTATGAACACAATTGAGCCCAACATTTCTATTGCTAACTGAGAGATTTGATAAATGAGTTTTGTCTCATTTTACGACCTTACTTGCCATAGTTGTTAAATGAATTGTTGCAGTTTGTAAAAACAGTAATACTCAGCCCTCACAAAGGAGACAAAAGGGCTGCCACTTTATTTTCTTTGCCCTATATTTTTCACTCCCTGCCTCAACCATAGTGAAGGAAAAAATTCATAAGGACATTCATTTTTCACTCTTCTCTAGTAGATACAGGCATGAAAAATGAAAGGGCAATAGAGACATTATAAATGTATTCAATTCTTTTTTTCAATTAGGATACATTCTAATATCCGTAACTGGCCTGCGGCTTTTGTATTGAAAACCCAAGCTCAAGGGTAATGCTAGTTCCAAACAAATCTCTAAAAAGAAGCCAAGGCTTTGCTGGATGGTCAGTCTTTCTGTCACATAAGTCATCTAGTCTGGTAGCACCTTTTCCAAGTTTTATTAAAAAGCTTTACGCAATTGTGAGTTTAACTCATTCCATTGAATGCATAGAGCATCCTGGGAAATTAAAATGTTCTGACATCACTTGTCTTTGTTTTGAGTCTCAACAGCAGACTTATGTCTTAATTATTTTGCACGAAGTTTGCCTGTTTATCCTATGTAGAATCCACATTAGTTTCCTTCTGATTGTTGCCATCTCAGTCTAACATAACCAATTTCTACAATATCAGGTCTTCATATGGAAAAAAGAAATATGGTACTGATTTGGACTGTTTTGGTTGTTGTAGTATTGGAAATAAACTCGATGTGCACAGATTTGTTTATATATTTGCAATACTTGCAGAGAACTTACAACAAATCAAAACATGCCCTGTCTAAGACAATAATTGAGCACAGACTTAGTGGATCATTTCCTGGCTAGCAACAAGGGCCTCTCTCCGCTGCTCAGATTCACAACAAACATGTAAACTCCATTTCTTCCTCTGTAAAACAGGGAAAAATAAACTGGTTTTTGTAATCTCCAGAATACCATATTTTAATCTCTTTTCCCAGGCATGAAGTGCAGCCTTCATGTTGGTATCCCAAAAGCTGGGGGATAGAATTAATCAGATTTCTCCAGAGGTTTCATGTAACCACTCCCATGAAACTGAACTTGCAACTCATTCACTGCTGTGATCAAGTGACTGTTCTATGGAAAACTCATATGTGGCACTGAGACAACCAAGGACTTAACCCCCAAGGTCTGAATCTGACCAATGGCACAAAGAAGAAGACCCATTTTATCACTGGAAGTAGTGCATAACTTTGCTTTCACAAAATCCAATTCATTTCCAAATGTAATTTGTATTAACATACCTGTGGCCACTGGGATGCAGAATCCTTTTTCATTCCTCACAACCTCATTCTGGTCAATATCATATTGAATTAATTCAAACTTTGCCAGTTTCTGAAGCAGAACAAATGGAAATTGGTAAGGGCTGCAAGGCAGAAATTCTAAACAACTCCAGCAGTTGGTCATAAAGAACCCCACAACTCTTTGTGTGCCCCTTGAATTAATGCTCCCAGTTTGATGACTTCTAAATGATAGAATTCTGTACTATTTTTCAAACATTAAAATTAATACAGCTGGGTGGTGATTTTGGGGTGTTTTTACTTTATGTTTTAAAATAGAAATCCTTAAAGGAAACAAAACCCAGGGGATTTTCTGGTCTCAATCTTTTAAGGCAGGGCTATCAAACTCCCAGCCCACAAGCCAGATGCATTATATGCTGGCCACACCCATGCCCGGTTTAGCAAAGGGGGAAAAAAGTCCCTATATGTCACATGACACTACCATGATGATGCGAGTTTGACACTCCTGCTTTAAAGGAACCCTAAAATAAGTTTAACCAATAATTTATTTAAAGAGGTAATAAACTAACAAAGATTTAATGTGCTTACTGGAAATCCAAATATCATGTTTATTCCTAATTCATTCAAGATGAATAAATTCCTTATTCAGGTGTGAATACCATTACATTATATCACAACAAAATTGGTCATCATTATTCATCCATGTAGTTTTTATAAGCAATATGAAGCTCACAAATTCATGAAAGGAATAATTTCCAACCTCTTTCCCTCCAGGAAGTTTCTACAAACATGAGTGAGCTATAAACAAAATACTCCTAATTAATTCAAGTGGAAGTAATCCATCACCAATCATCAAAAGAATGAGAAGAATTGTAAGTAATTTTTTTCCCAAGAAGCAAATTTCCATTTGTCATCTAGACCTTTCATCCCAACATGTATGTTGCCTCTCAGGTGCCTGAATTCAAGATATGATGGAAAGACTGACAAGCCTCTGCAAGTCTAATGAGCCTTATCAGATCTTTCTTATTCATTCATATGGTCATAAATGATATGCAAGGCATGATCTCTAGGGTATAACAAGTGATTTTATGGCTTTTGAGAAGAGAATGAAGAACCTTAGGAGACAAATGAACTTCTTATTGCTACTTCCCATTGAAAACAAGACTCAGGAAAATGAAAAGGTTTTTCTAGTGAACTTTTGCTGGTAACATTGGTCCATGTTTGGGATTCCAAATTGGTGCAAGCATATAGAAAGGAGGATGGTTTTGCAGATATAGAATTCATCTCACAAAAGTGGGGAATGATGTTTTTGGAAAACAACTGGCTAACCTGATCAGAAGGTTTTAAACTAAAATAAAGGGAGAAGGAGTAACACAGTCATGGATGAGTAATACATTGGCAAGTAATAAACTGAACACAGTAGGAAAGCAAAACATTTGGGAAGTGACTAGTTTAAGTTTTATAAAGGGGGAAAGGAAAAAGGAAATTGAACATAGGGAGTCTATCCAATTATCCCAAATGTCTCTATACAAAAAAAAGTACTCTATAGGTAACATGCAAGATGAGCTGAGTGTCATGAGGCACAGAATCAAGTATGATATAACAGGGATCATAGAAATAAAGTGGATGAATTCCAGTGGTAGAACATTTGATTTAATGGTAACATTTGGATTAAAATAAGCTAAAAGAAAGGGTGGCTTGCTAGAAGTCTGCCACAGACAATCAAATCAGTCACAATTGGTAGATGAAGATTTATTGAAGCAGATTAACTGAAGCTTCAAGACATAACTACGATAGAAACTTTTAAATCCTTTGGATATCTGTTTTAGTTCTGTCAAATATGGATAGATGCTTGACTTTTTTTCTTTGAAAAGGCTCGAGTGGGTTTGAGAAATCTAAATATGTCCTTATTAACAAGAAGAAATTGGCTAATAAAGTTAAAGTGACCCATTATTACAGTTGCTTAAAAAACTAATTAAAAACCAGTTAAAACATGCCATGGATTTTAGAAAGGCTAATTTTAACAATGAGAGAGAAAGACAGCGCTCTTTAATAATTGACCTACTCCTTAACGATGGAAATCAACTGGATAACTTTGGATAGTCACTGTTTCTCAGCCCTAGAAGAAAGGCAATGACAAACCACTTGCAAAAAAAAACTTAGGACTGCAAGGAGAAGTATTGTTACCCCCTTCAAGAAAAAGGATTCTAATAATCATCAACCAGTGACCTAATTTCAATATCTAAATAGTTGTTAGAGCAGATGATAAAACAGGGCATTTGTAAGCATCTTGAAAACAATGTCAGGATTGCTAGGAATCGGCATGATATTGTCCAGAATAGGTCAGATAGAACAAATATTGTCTCTTTATTTGACAAAACAGTTACCTTGGCAGATAAATAACAGAACAGAACAACAGAATTGGAAGGGACCTTGAACCCTTGGCTCAAGCAGGAAATCCTACACTTTTTCAGACAGATGATTGTCCTATCTCTTCTTAAAAGGAAATAAAGAGAATGTTATGTATATATTTAGCTCAGTTTCAGCAAAGAAATTGATTTCTTAACTTCAGAGATTCAGCATTCATAGCAGTAGATAAAGAGCAGAAAGCAGTAGGGTCCTACAGGGTTCTGTTTTAGGCCAATATTAGTCAATCTCTTTATAAATGATTGGAATAACAAAATTGATGAGCTGCAAAATTGATGACAAAAAACTGGAAGATGTAATCAACATTCAGAATGAAAGAATGAGACCAATCCATAGACTAATCTGGACAGGTTGAAAGACTATGGCAAGAGGAACAAGTTGTCCTTCAACCAGAAAACATTATATTTAAATAGCAACATTCTTAGCTTGGGTGGAAGCATTACACCAGAAAAAAATCTTGGCTGTGATGATTAACAATAAGCTGTACATCAACGTAAGATAGCTGCTATAAGGGCTAATTCTTTTGGAGAAGCTGCAGCAATGGATGTGTGAAATCTCACCGTGCCTCATGGAATGTTGGGCTTTATTACAGAACAGAATAATAATATTTGTTCAGATCATAGAATTAAAAAAAACTAACCCCTCCCTCAGGATTTTTCCAAATGGGGATGTCTCTCCATTAATGGAACAAGGTGTCCTCTCCATTCTCATGGTCTTATCATTGGTGTGTATGTAATTGTACTAGGTCCCATTTTTCTTGTTACATTGGCCAAATAATTTAGCTAAAGCAAGTAGAAGCAAAGAAAGAAGTGCAGAATAGGAAATCAAAATTGATGAATCTATAATATTATCTCAAAGACCTCAAGCTAATTACAAGGTATTTGATTCAAATTTCATCTTCCTTTTTCATGTTTGTTGTCTATTTGTCTGAAATAATAATATTGTGTCCTTAACAGGATTGTTATAGTGGTTATGGAGTAACACATTTCAGAATAAACAAATGTTAAATATTATTATGAGATATAATATATTATCCCAATGATTTAGTTGTGCTCCAACTGTGCTTGACTTCAGTCCCAGAAATTGACATACTGCTGCATAAACAGGGGTTGTTGGGAATTTGAGCTATTACAAAATCACTATTATTTATAGAGGCTAAACCAACTTATTAACATTTTATTAGTATAAAGAGTCCCTCTTAAAGGAAGATGGGTAGTTTAGTTATATGACATATAAACAAACAAACAAATAAATATTCCTTTAAAAAACTAGCCAAGATGGCACCAATGACGGCTGCCTCGGTGAAATGCTCTCTAATGGTTTCTTTATTATTATTATCTGCAATTCACTTTGGATTTCATACTCATGAGACCAGCTGCTAAGAATTAGGCAATGTTTCCTAAAGGAGCAGCTTTCTGATTCTCCACCCCCACCTGTCTTTGCAAATGCAGAGGAGATTCTAACCAATTCCCCAGTGCTATGGATTACAACAAAGAAAGCGAAGAAGCGACCATGCCAGAAGAGGAGATGAGGTAAACAAGCGGGAATTTTAAACAGACTAAGGAATAGGGGGGAAAAAACTCCTCTCCCTTCAATCTTTCTGAGTAATTTATACTCACTGGCTAACAAGATGGATGAAATTCATCTCTTAAATAGATGGAATTCTGATTTTCATAATTCAGCTGTTCTTTGTTTTACTGAAACCTGGCTTAATCCACAAATTCATGGGGACAACACCATATACATCCCAGGATTTCAGACATTTAGATCAGACAGAATTGAAGAGACATCAAGTAAAACAAAGGGTGGAGGATTATGTGTATATATCAACAACAGCTGGTCTCAGGATATAACTATAAAAAATAAGTTTTGTGATGAAAACTTTACACATCAACTGCAAGCCATTTTACTCTCCACATGAGTTCTCCTCATTTCTCTTAATATGTTCCTCCACAAGCCTGTGTAAACAAGGCATTACAAACTCTTGCTGATCAAATTATGGAGGCTGAAGCCAAACACCCAGGTTCCCTTCCCATCATTTTAGGAGATTTCAATTAAGTGAATTTAAGGAAAGAGCTCCCAAAATATTTCCAGCATGTAAATTGTCCCACCAGAGGCAAAAATAGTTTAGACCACTACTACACAACAGTAAAAGATGCTTATAGGTCTTTACCATGAGCAGTTGTGGGATACTCTGACCACTGCATGATTCACCTTGTATCTGCCTACAGACAAAGATTAAAACCATTAAATCAACAATTAAATCAGTGAAGACTTGGTCGGATGAGGCAAAGCTGAAACTCCAGGCCTGCCTTGATTGCACTGATTGGAATGTTTTGGAAGATGCCTTTGCAGACCTAGATGAGCTCACAGATACTGTAACATCATATGTTAGCTTCTGCGATGATCTGAATGTGTTTTACTGCAAGTTTGAAAAGAAACTACAACCACCTATCTCCACAACCCACATCTCAAACACACCAACAACAGCCAAACCTCCTACAACTGGCCCCAATCCATTGGGCTCACAACCTCTGGAGATCACAGAAAAAGAAGTGCAAGATCTATTACCCAGACAGAAGCCAGGAAAAGCACCAGGGCCAGACAAGATAACTCCTTCTTGCTTAAAAGTCTGTGCTGAACAATTGGCTCTGATCTTCACCCAAATCTTCAATAGATCACTAGAGATGTGCTATGTTCCTTCCTGCTTCAAACGTCTACCATCATCCCAGTGCCAAAGAAGCCCTCCATCAAGGAACTGAATGACTACAGACCAGTCGCTCTAACATCTGTAGTTATGAAAATCTTTGAAAGGCTTGTGCTGTCCCACCTGAAAACCATCACGGATTCGCTGTTAGATCCCATGCAGTTTGCATACCGAGCAAATAAATTGACAGATGATCTGTTAACATGGCTCTGCATTACATACTACAACACCTTAAATCTCCAAATACCTACGCAAGGGTCCTCTTTGTAGACTTCAGTTCAGCATTCAATACCATCATTCCAGACACTCTTCTAAGTAAATTAAACCAGCTAGCGGTACTTGAATACACTTGTAAGTGGATCATAAGCTTCCTAACAGACAGGAAGCAGCAGTTGAAGCTCAACGGAATCACATCTGATACCTGTACAATCAGCACAGGTGGCCCCCAAGGCTGTGTGCTATCTCCATGTCTCTTTTCCCTATATACCTGTTCTGTATTAGCATTCTCGAAGGCGCGCACCCTGATTGGTCCAACCGGACCGAAACCTGATTGGTTGACTGAGCGCCCGTGATTGGAGCGTTAAGAATCTACCGCGATTGGCCGAGCCGATCGCGGGAGATTCAACACGCTGCCATTGGCCGCCGAGCCGCCGGCCGGCTGTATAAAGCCGGGCGGCTCGCACACTTTCCCAGTCCTTATTCCTGAACAACAATAAAGAGCTGAATGTTCACTTAAGCGTCTCGCCTCTTCTGTGACCCGATCCACCGATCGAACACTGGCGACGAGGGTGGGATCGTGAGGCGAGGACCAACTAGCACGTGGCAAACGGTGACCAGCGCCCTGCACAATGGCCAGCACCCTGCCGCCCGCTCCATTCGACCCAGTAACCGAAGACTGGGAGTCCTACATCGACCGCTTGCAGATGTTTCTGGAATGCAGTAACCTCAAGGACGCCAACGGCCAGAGGAAACGGGCAGTTTTCCTAACACACTGCGGGGCCGCAGTGTTCAAAATGGCCAAGGCGCTCGCGAGGCCCACCGACGTCAAAGAGATGGATTGGGCTGACCTCGAGCCCATCCTGCGCCGCCATTATGCCCCCACGGTGCCCATCCTCATCCGCAGGTACGACTTCTACCGCCGAGATCAGCACGAAGGTGAGTCCATCAGTGATTTCGTGGCCCAGCTGCGGAACATGGGAGGCCCCTACGAGTTCCCCGACCTGGACCAAGCGATCCGGGACCGACTCGTCCTCGGGCTCCGAGACCCCATGTTGCAGAGCCGGCTGATGGCCAGAGGCAACATCTCCCTTGCCGACACCCTCGCCGAGGCTACCGCCGCCGAGGCCACCCGCCAATCCGCAGCTCGGATGAGGCAAACCAACGTGCCTGAACGGCCACCAACCAACGAGGCGACCCCAACCGCTGTGAAGCCCCGGGAAACCAGCCAGCGAGAGACGGCCACGCACCACGGTGACCTCGAACCCCAATCCGACACCGAGGACGAGGATGAAGAGATCCATCGATTGCAGACCGAGCGTGACCGCCGGGACCGCCGGAGTCATAAGTCGGGGTTCCAGTGCGCCGGTTGCGGCGGCGATCACCCCTGCTCCGAATGCCGTTTCCTCGACGCCATTTGCAGGCATTACGAGAAGCGGGGGCACATCGCCAAGGTGTGCCGGAACAAAAAGAGCTACAGCCCGCAGCGCCGAGGCAACAGCCCACGACGAAGGGACGGCACCCCGCCCAGGCACCGAGACCAACCCACTGAGAGCCGGTGGAGCTGCAACAACCGCAGCCGGCGACTCAGCGAAGCACAGCGGTGCGAGGAAACCCACCAGACGGTCGTCATCGGCCATTCATCAACCACGGACGCCCGGAAGGTACACGTGGCCCTGAGCATCGAGGACCGGCCCTGCGAGATGGAAGTGGACTCCAGGTCCTACCTATCAATGGTCTCGTGGTGCACAATCAAGCGCCTAGTCCCGACCATCCGCCGAAATGAGCTAGATGACCAGAAACTAATCCTGAAAGACTACCAGGGAAACCGCATCCCTGTAGTTGGCATCGGGCATTTCAAGGTGACCTTCAAGAGCCACACCGACGTCTTGCCACTCACAATCGTGGACCGTGATCGCCCCAGCTTGCTCGGCCTGCAATGGTTCACCCCGCTCGGCATCGAAGTAACCGGCATCCATCGCACAGACGAGACCGACTGGGAAGCGACTCTCGTAAGGGATTTCCAGGAGGTCTTCGACAACTCGCTAGGCAAGTACCGAGGGCCCCCTATATCCTTCAACCTTAACCCCAACGTCGCCCCAATCCGCCTCAAACCCCGGCGAGTGCCTTTTGCGCTCAAGCCGAAAATCGACGAGCAGCTAGATAAGCTCGTCGCGCAAGGGGTACTCGAACCCATCGACCATGCCCGTTGGGAGACGCCCATAGTCACCCCCATCAAACCCGATGGCTCCATAAGAATTTGCGGGGACTACAAGGCCACCCTCAATCACGCGCTGCAGCAAAGCGCCTATCCCATCCCAGTAGTGCAACACCTCCTGCACTCACTGGGGGGAGGCCGGGTCTTCGCAAAACTCGACTTGGCACAAGCGTATCAGCAGCTGCCGGTCGACGCAGAGACAGCCGAAGCGCAAACGATTGTCACACACCGGGGGGCTTTTCGTTGCAACCGACTCCAATTTGGAGTCAGCGTCGCCCCAGGAGTCTTCCAAAGCCTCATGGAGAGGCTCCTCCAGGGCATCAAGGGGGTGGTTCCCTACTTTGACGACGTGCTAATCGCAGCCGCCAACCAAGAACAATTGGAGACCCGTTTAAGGGCGGTGCTTAGCAAATTCAAAAACGCCGGCCTTAAAGTCAAAAGGAACAAATGCCAACTTCACACCGAGAGGGTCGAGTTCCTGGGGTACCTTTTGGACCGGCACGGAATACACGCGACCGGGAAGAAACTCAGAGCCATCAAGGAAGCCCCCACACCAACAAACAAAGCAGAACTGCAAGCATTTCTGGGACTGCTTAACTTTTACAATGTTTTCCTACCCCAAAAGGTGACCGTGGCGGAGCCTCTACACCGGCTACTCGATAAAGCGGCCACCTGGACCTGGGGGAAGCGGGAGGAGACTGCGTTCCAACGAACAAAGGACCTGCTGACATCGGACGCAGTCCTGGTCCAGTACAGCGAGACCCTCCCGCTCTCGGTAACATGCGATGCCTCACCCTTCGGCATAGGAGCAGTCCTCAGCCACACCCTACCCGACGGGAAGGAAGCACCCATCGCCTTCTTCTCCCGAACACTAGCCAAGCCGGAAAGAAATTACAGTCAACTGGACAAAAAAGCCCTCGCCATCGTCGCCGGAGTTAAAAGGTTCCACGAATACCTTTACGGCAGGAACTTTTCAATCATAACGGACCACAAACCCCTGCTCGGGATACTCGCAGGGAACAAGGCCACCCCGAACATCCTGTCGCCCCGGATGACGAGGTGGTCCGAGTTCCTTGCCGCATACTCATACGAGCTGTCACACCGGCCCGGCAAGACCATCCTGCACGCAGATGCGCTAAGCCGATCACCACTACCGGACCTAGACAACGACCCAGCGCCCACAACGACGACCCTACAGATCGAGACTCTACCGTGCCCACTCGTAACCGCGCCAGACATTGCCCATGAAACAAATAAAGACAAACGGCTGGCGCGGGTATTGAGCTGGGTAGAGCGGGGGTGGCCAGAAGTTGACGGCGGCGAGCAGTTCAAACCATTCCGAAACCGCCAAACTGAGCTGTTCTCACAAAAGGGCTGCATACTCTGGGGCGACCGGGTAGTCATACCGGAAGCGCTGCAAAACAGAGTGTTGGCATTGCTGCACGAGGAACACCCAGGGATCGTCAAGATGAAAGCCCTGGCCAGAAGCTATGCATGGTGGCCAGGGATGGACAAGCAAATCGAGACATGGGTCACCGGGTGCAGCAAGTGCCAAGAATCAAGAGCCAACCCCCCCGCCGCCCCGGTCCTGGAATGGGAAACCCCGAGAGGACCATGGTCGCTGTTAGTGTTTGGGGACAAACCCCCGAGCAAAGTGCACAGCAGCAGT
>NW_020769509.1:77945-97149 GCF_900518735.1 Pseudonaja textilis
CATATGTCAGTATCCAGTATATCTATCCAGTTACCTAGTCTTTTAAACAGTAAATTCAATGTCTTTATCTGCTTGTTAATCTTCTTCTTCTGATACCTTTCTCTCAAAGACAATGCTGAATCCACAGCTCACCAAGCAAACTGTCCTTGTGTTCAGTTGAGGGAAGTATCTTGCACAGTAGACATCTCATACAGGAGGAAACAGTAGGCAGACAGACCAGAGACCAGTAACACCAGGAACCAGGAACTCGAAACCAGGATCAGAAACCAGGAAGTGTTACGTCTCTCTCACTGCCTCTTATTGCAGCCTGCAACCGCACCCATAATTATGCAATGACATTGCATGTTTGAGCTTAAAGTTGCAAACACTTACACCTAGGTTTTATATATTCATTCACCCAAACCAGTTGGTGTATTCATATACCCAACAGTCGCGAATACACATAGACTTCGCCGGGCCAACCAAGGGGCATACCTTCCTCATCACCGTAGACGCATACTCGAACTGGCTGGAGGTAAGCACAATGAGGACAACAACTACAGAAGGGGTCATCGACAAGCTCAACAGACTCTTTGCAACACACGGATTACCGGACATCATAGTGTCAGACAACGGCCCCCAGTTCACGGCACTGGCATTCGAGAAATACCTGGCCAAACGGGGCATCAGACACGCCTTAACCTCGACGGCTCACCCGGCGGCGAACGGTAGGGCGGAACGGATGGTCCAGTACACGAAAAAAGCCATCCAAAAGATAGAAACCGGCGATATCCAGGAAAAAATAAACAAACTACTATTTATACAACACATCACGCCAAGCACGACCACGAACAAAAGCCCAGCGGAGCTACTGATGGGAAGGAAACTAAGATCTCCGCTGGACCGCCTACACCCCACCTACAACCCAGAGAAACCCCCGGACTCCTCCAGCCGGTACCGGGCATTCAACATCGGGGATGCGGTCTACGCAAAGAACTTCACGGGAGACCCCCTCTGGGTACCCGCACACATAACGTGGGTAACCGGGCCCCGATCATACAGACTGCAAACAACAGACGGAAGGAGCTGGAAGCGACACATCGACCAGCTACGATCCAGACTAGCCACCAACACCCCCGACGACCCGGCAACAACAACAACCAAAGAAAACAGAGGGGGAGGGGAAGCCTCAACCACCAAACCGGCAAGCAATGAAAGACCGGAACCACCCACGACACACACCCCAGCATAAGCCGAACACCCCCCACCAGAAGACAGAGACTACCAAACAAACCAGCCATACTCACCAGCAGACCCCGAACTGTCGCAGACGGGATCTTCACCTGGAAGGTATAGCCAAGCCAGCGCAACCAGCCCGGAAAGACCAGGCGGCAGCAACAGGAACCGCAACTCAACCAACCCAGGGCAACCGGGCGGGAGCTGCGGCATCAGGCCCGGCTCACCCTTCCAGACGGTTCCAGCAACAGAGTTGAGAGCGACGCGGAGCCCGTCCGAACCGGCCGACAGACACACACAGACTGAACCGCGCAGGTCGACTAGACAGACCCGGATCCCCACCCACCTACGTGACTACGTCACGACGCTGCGTCAGATGAAACCATGAGGGGAGGGGTGTTCTGTATTAGCATTCTCGAAGGCGCGCACCCTGATTGGTCCAACCGGACCGAAACCTGATTGGTTGACTGAACGCCCGTGATTGGAGCATTAAGAATCTACCGTGATTGGCCAAGCCGATCACGGGAGATTCAACACGCTGCCATTGGCCGCCGAGCCGCCGGCCGGCTGTATAAAGCCGGGCGGCTCGCACACTTTCCCAGTCCTTATTCCTGAACAACAATAAAGAGCTGAATGTTCACTTAAGCGTCTCGCCTCTTCTGTGACCCGATCCACCGATCGAACAATACCAATGACTGCATCTCAAATGATCCATCTGTTAAAATACTGAAGTTTGCTGATGACACAACAATGATTGGTCTCATTTGAGACAACAATGAATCTGCATACAGACAAGAGGTTATACAACTTGCCTCGTGGTTCAGTTCTGGACCTCGTGGTCCAGAACAATCTGGAACTGAACACACTCAAACCATAGAAACGGTGGTAGACTTTAGAAGAAACCCTCCTTTACTACCACCTCTTACAATACTAGACAACACAGTATAAACAGTAGAGACCTTCAAATTTCTAGGTTCTACTATATCACATGACCTGAAATGGACACCTAACATCAAAAACATCATCAAAAAAGCACAACAAAGAATGTTCTTTCTGTGTCAACTCAGAAAGCTCAAATTGCCCAAGGAGCTGCTGATACAGTTCTACAGAGGAATTATTGAGTCTATCATCTGCACCTCTATAACTGTCTGGCTTGGTTCTGCAACCCAACAGGACAGACACAGACTTCAGAGGATAATTAGGACTGCAGAAAAACAATTACTACCCACCTGCCTTCAGTTGAGGACCTGTATATTGCACGAGTCAAAAAGAGGGCTGTGATAATATTTACAGACCCCACACATCCTGGACATAAACTGTTTCAACTCCTTCCCTCAAAACGACGCTATAGAGCACTGCACACCAGAACAACTAGACACAAGAACAGTTTTTTCCCAAAAGCCATCACTTGGTTAAACAAATAATTCCCTCAACACTGTTGAACTATTTACAAAGTGTACACTACTATTACTGTTAATCTTCTCATCACTCCTTATCACCCATCCCCTCCCACTTGACTGTTTCCTAGTATGATTTGATTGTTGATTGTACCCTATGACCATCATTAAGCGTTGTATGTTATGATTCTTGATTCTTAACGAATGTACCTTTTCTTTATGTATACTGAGAGTATTTACACCAAGACAAATTGCTTGTGTGTCCAATCACACTTGGCCAATAAAGTATTCTATTCTATTCTATTCTATTCTATTCTATTCTATTCTATTCCTTCCAAAAATCTGGGATGACATGACTGGAAAAAGAGAGGTTTTAAACAGAAGGAAGGAGCACATATTTATTTTGGTTATATTTAGTTGTGCAGAAATATGACAGCCTCTAGATTCTGATAATGCTCAACAGTACTATTTCATCATTTAGTAAGGTGGCCCCATACTGGGAATCCTACAGTTGCCAAGATTGATATTCTTTTTGTAACATGTATTTCAAGTATATGGCATTTCACACAAAACTTTGTCCATTTAAAACTAAGAGCTTCTTTTAGTGTTCACATACATACATCCATGTTTCTTAACCTTGGCAGCTTTAAGATGGGTGGACTTCAACTCCCAGAATTCAGTCAGTCCATCCATCTTAAAGTTGCCGAGGTTGACAAACACTGATACAGATATTGAAAGGGTGGATTCAGCTAGACCTCTAACATCAGAAAAGTAATATAATTTCTCTGGACAAAACAATTCCTATAACCTTGAAGCAGGCTTGAATTATAAGAATTGCAGTTCAAACAATAATTCTAAATTGAAGATGCTACAGTGGTAACTGGGATTGTGTCCATCAGCTTCCTAGATTCTTTTCAATATGTCTGCAACATCCCAGTTTAATTTTGTTACCTTATAGAGGAAGTTAATCCTTCCTATAGCTCCAACTTTCCCAATGTAGTTAATAAAGCCTAAATTGCCTTCTGTAGCTCCATAGAACTCATAGATCTTAAGGCGTCCAAATCGGTGCAGAAATTCTTTCCAGACTTCTCTCTTCATGCCATTGCCTATGGCCAGTCTCACACTATGGTCACGATCATTGTCCTTCTGCAAAGTTAGCAAGAGAACCTTTACAACATTCAATAATATTTATTGATATATAGTTTCTTTGTCCTCTATGCTAAATAAGGATCAAACGTTATTCTTTTTAATCCTAATGTATGTATTTATTTATTTATTTGATTTGTCAATCACTTACAAGATAATAGATATAAGTATCAACATAATTATGAATACAGTAAATGGATACATATAAGAAAAATAAAAAAAGAAACAGTAGGACAGAGACAATAGGCACGATTGGTACACTTATGCACGATCCCTACAGGCCTCTTAGGAAAGGGATGAGGTCAATAGTAGACAGTCTAAGGTTAAAGTTTTTGGAGTTTGGGGAAAAAACCACAGAGACAGGTAGAGTATTCCAGACATTGACCACTCTGTTGCTGAAATCGTATTTCCTGCAATCAAGTTTGGTGCGGTTAACCTTGAGTTTGTATCTATTGTATGTTCTTGTATTGTTATGGTTGAAGCTGAAGTATTCATTTACAGGTAGGACATTGCCATGTGTGATTTTATATACTATATTTAGTTCGGACCAAAGGCAGAATAGTTCTAGGTTTTCTAGGTCTAAAGTTTCAAGTGTGGTGGCATAAGTTATTCTGCAATGAGTAGAGGAGCGGTGAACTCTTCTTGTGAATTACTTCTGCACTTTCTCCACTGTGTTAATATCAGATACGTAATGTGGGTTCCAGACTGATGAGCTGTATTGGTCTAGCAAATGTTTTGTATGCTCTAGTTAGTAGTGTGATATTACCAGAGAAAAAGCTACGTAGGATTAGGTTAACAACTCTTAATGCCTTTTTGGCTATGTAGTTACAGTGGGCTCTAGCACTTAGATCATTAGAGATGAGTAGGTATATACATTAGGATTAAATGAAGAAAAAATGCACCATACTCAGTGACTTTGATGATGTACTTTTTGCACATGCATATTGCACACTCTAGTTCTAAATTAGCTGGAAAGGTTGCAGTGATGTTTGGTGGACATAGATCAACATTTTTGCCTGCAGACTGAATACAGCCTATGAGAAATTATGTGCTTTCTATTAGATTCCCACCAAGTTCCAACCATTCTTTAAGACCTCACCCATTCTCCTTGCCCCCACCCCATTTTTTGTCTGAGCCAAAAAAAAAAAAATACAAGTTGTCCCCCACTTGCAACTGGTTGTTGAGTGACCCATTTGTAGTTACAACAAACTTTCCAAAACTACTTATGATCTGTGCCCCCTGGTCATATGAACAAATTTTGGGCACTAAGCCATCAGCTCATATTTATGGCTGTTTGCAGTACGCCATGGTTATATGACCACAATTTACCAACAGTTTTGCCATAAATCAATGTTTAGTGTCAGTTTCTTGCAAAAACTGCCCCCCAAAAAACAATGGCTTTGATTGCAATGTTCACTTAATGACCTCAGCATTTGCTTAGCAACTGCTATGGAAAAAGTCATAAAATCAAGCCCAGTCATACTGTGACTCACTTTACAATCATCAAAACTTACATCACAATTTGAACACTACCTCTACCTCTTCTTTCGTTCTAGCAGCTGATTGCAAAGAAGATATTTTCTAAGACAAAGTTACAAATATACCCCATTAAGCTCATAGCTTCCCTCCTGAGGGCTAAACCCTATCCCCAATGCTAAACCCACTTCCCAAAACTGCAGTTATAATTATTTTAAAACAGACTCCCTTGTGATCAAGGGAGAAATGTCAAGGCCTCAAGGTAGCTTTGAACAAAAGTGCTATTGGAGATTGAAATATTGTTCCCTCAAAACAAACAACAGACACAATAGGTTTTAAAATAAATCTCTACTGAGGTTATTGGAGGTAGTTTGTAATTTCCAAGTGTGAGTAGAAAGGGCAGGGTTTTCAGGAATGTATGAATGCAGAAGTTAATGTGTAAATGGAGTATTTGTACATGCATAATAAAGTTATACACCCAAGGTACAAGGAAAATGGCAGAATTATTCATTTTCATTCTTTGTAACCTTCATCTCCCTACCCCGCTCACCAAATTTATTTATTCATTAATCTGTTTATTAATTTATTTATATGCCTTTTTTTACCTTTGGTGCATTACATAAATAGTGCATTGTTTCGCCCACATATTGGATTACAGAAACCTGATATCGCCTGCAGTCATTCCAGAAATTTGAAACGGAGAACTTCGGCCCTAAAACACATGTAGCTCCTTGTGAGGAAAAAAAAAAGACGTTTGTATGTCATAGTACAGCAAAACAATAGAAAAAAATATGTTCCAATCAAAAAGTTGAACAAATGGAACAGACTTAAATACCATCAAAGCAAATCAAAGTATGGGATTTGGAGTTTCTCTTGTATCTCAGGCCTTCTGAAAATCAACATCTCCTTGACTGAGTGCTAAAAACATTATATTGAAGAATGACTTCAGAGTGGAAGGTTGTTTTCATCAGAAAACCAGTGTGGGTTGATAATGTGTGGCTAATAAGCATTTTGCAGATCTGACAGCTGTTTTTTCTTTCAAATAAAATGTGGCCACTAAAGAATACTTTTGAAAAATGAATCCCTGTGTTTTGGTCTGTTTATTGCTTTGAACAAGTGATTCATCATATTTTCTTGAAGACACATTTTTGTCATATTTAAATTGTCCCCCTCCCTCTTTTTCTTCATTTTTTCCAAATTCTGAGGTTAGATATTTAGTTTTCAGATTCTGGGAATTTATAGTCCCAAATACTTCTGGAAGAAACCAGATTGGGGTGGTCTGTATTGTAAGTGGCATCCTTCTTTTTGATGCTGTTTTTGACCATTTCTTCTTTTTTGAAGTATATTTGTTTATTAATTCCATATTTAAGTATATCAAATGATATGCACTAAGAATTTTGCACTGAGGCTTAGACTTTGGAATAAAGCATATGTACACCATATTTCTCTCTTTTCCATGATCCATGTTTAGACACCCCAGTAACCAGAGACTTCTGAGTCAAATCATTTTTTTTTAAATAAGTTAAACAAACTATTCATATATTCTAACTCCCTTCCCTTCTCTCCCGCTATCCCTATTACTTTCACAGCTCTCATGTACTTATTGATGGATAGGTGGTACATACCAACCTCCAGGCATCCTCCAATTCCAATAAGAAGCGCAGCCGAATGGTACAGTGGCAGCGGAGTGTAGATGATGTCTTTGGCATTGATGTCACACATGATAAACATCTTAGATATCTTGAACAGCTTCATTTGGTTGATGATAGCAGCTTTTGGTAGTCCTTAAGTGAAAAGGAAGGGAGCATAAGGAACATCTTAGCTAAGGTGCAGCACCTATTCAATTTTGACTTCTTTCCCAAAAGCTAAAATGCATCAGTCCTAATTATTAATTGAATGGGAGACTATCAGAGCTGTAAACTAATCTTGGAACGTGACAAAAAGATGCTGGAAGACATTGGCAAACTACTTCTGTAAGTTGCTAAGAAAACAACAGTGAGGCATCCATATAGCCACCAAGAGTCAAGCTTAGCTGAAAGGAGATTTAGAATAAAATGGAATAACAGAGTTGGAAGGGACCTTGGAAGTCTTCTAGTCCAAGCCCCTGCTTAGGCAGGAAACCTACACCATTTCAGACAAATGGTTATCCAACATCTTAAAAACTTCCAGTGTTT
Source organism: Pseudonaja textilis (assembly GCF_900518735.1). The sequence continues at coordinate 85,354 of NW_020769509.1, forward strand.
GAGCATTCACAACTTCTGGAGGCAAGTTGTTCCACTGATTAATTGTTCTAACTGTCAGAAAATTTCTCCTTAGTTCTAAGTTGCTTCTCTCCTTGATCAGTTTCCACCCATTGCTTTTTGTATGGCCCTCAGGTGCTTTGGAGAATAGCTTGACTCCCTCTTCTTTGTGGCAGCTCCTGAGATATTGGAACATTGCCATCATGTCACTCCTAGTCCTTCTTTCTATGAAACTAGACATACCCAGTTCCAGTAATCATTCTTTATATGTTTTAGCTTTCATCTTTGTTGTTTTTCTCTGCACTCTTTCTAGAATCTCGAGATCTTACATCATGACCACCAAAACTGGATGCAGTATTCCAAGTGTGGTCAAGTATGATAATGCTTTAATTAACTTGTCAAATATATAATCATTTCATATTTTGTGGGTAATTCAAGGCTGGAGGAGGAGGAGGAGGAGGAGGAGGAGGAGGAGGAGGAGGAGGAGGATTGTGATTTTCTGGAAGAGAGTTCCCCTTGTCTTGAGAGGGATTTTTTGTGCAAAATTTTCAGAAGACATTTTTTTTCAGATTTTTAATATATCATACTAAGCTTATTTGAAGTCATGTTTTTGTATGTTTTCTATCTCAGAAAGCAAGTGGGTAGAGATCATTTCAAAAAAGATGCAAAAAAGAATTTCAGATATGGTCCTGGACTGCAGATTGCCAAGTTCTAAATTAAGGTAAGGCTATTTTTCACTTGACAAAATGTACATCTGCTTCATTCTTGAATATGCATTAGCCAGTCTTCAAATGGAGAGAGATTCAGAAATTCCTAGATTTATCTTTAGTCCTTCAGACATTTAGTACATTCCAGAATTGTTCCTCCTTACCTGTGGTTCCAGAAGTAAAAATGTACACAGATGTAGATGTAACTTTTACATTGGCTCTGTAGGAAGCAGGCACAGGTTCATCTGAACTCAGTTTAACCTGTCCAAGTAGTGCCTCAACACCATCAAAGGGGGAATCATCACTGAGAAAGAAAACTTTTAATCCTTCGTCCTTTAAATCAGGTAGAATATCTTCAATGGCATTTTTAAAATCTGAAAAGAAGAATGAATGTAGAATTTTGATTGGATCTCATTTTCTATCCTCATTTTGGTAACTGCATTATTCCGCACATAGGCAAGCAGTAATAAATTAAAATGCCACTTGATTAAACTTGTTTTATTATTACTGTTTAGTTCATAGCTCATGAATGAATCATGGGCAGATTTTTTATTTTAGCTGTTGGTTGTAGGTAAATCAAATCTTTCTGAACTGGTATTAATATGTCTAACTACTTCTTGACAGAATCACTCTTGCAGTTTTATGAGTTAGAAGATTCATGTCTCTCTTTTCCATTGATTTCCTATAGTGTTTCAATTAATTAGAATCAAAACTCAAAAGTTTTTAGGGACATTATCAAATCTATTGGTTTATTTAATTCTGATTGCCCTTCTATTCCACTAGAAAGAAATATAATTAACTTTCTCAATGGCAGGAATATTCATTCCCTATTTCCAATTTGCATTTATAGAAGTGCATTACCTTTTATTAACAATATTATGATTCTATGGCAGTATTCTAGAAATGTAATTCCACCACTTCAGTAAATCCATTATCTCTGGTCAATCTAGTTGCACAGAGGTTCCCAGTACTTAAGATTCAGAGATAACTCTAAGTGATGGCAAAGTATAGAAAACTTTCTTTCAAAGTATTTTTTTGCGCTCCAAGTATCAGATAAATTTTACATTAAAAGCATTATACAGCTCAGTTTTTACATTATGTTGCTATATTCTGAATTATTTTAAAGTATGTCTAAAATTAAGGAACTTTCAGAGCTTTTCTGCACTAGATAGTGACAGTAATTCAGAAGATCTGCCCTTCTAGTCCCTAGGTAAGCTATTACATGTTTTGTATTTAAGTCTACATGAAAACAACTCATTTTTCTTAAGATTGTGAAGAGACAAAACAGGTCCCTGCATTTAGAGGAAGATTAGAATAGGTATGTCATTCCTGAACCAATCCTTAAGGCTGTCATACTTCAACTTTAATCGCCAAAGCTGAGGTTACTTTGGAGTGGAAATGATATATGGGAACATATATATGGGAATATGCATGGATCTGTGGAGAAGTTGAGAACCATACTTTCTCAGGGAAGAGATGCTAGCTTTGTCAACAACCAGGAGTAACCCAGCTTCAAGAATGAAAAATGTGAGACAAGAGTCTGCCAAACTGTAGGAAGGCAGGGATAAAGAATCCCATTATAAAGGAGAAGGGCAACCATGCTGATTAATGGCAATTAACTGTTTTAAATGACTCTGTCTTATTATTCTGCAAAAAAAATATCTAGTCATGTCATGTTTTGTACCTGAACCCAAGTCTTGTTTGAGAATTTGGAAATATTTGCTGACTTCCTGTCAGTAAGGTTGACAGTAGCATTAGACTGCAATCCCTTAAAAGAAGCAACATCTTTTTCTAATATTGTTCTTCACAGCCCATCATTTTCAGGACATTCATTTTCTGCCCTTTAAGGACAACACATTTTATTAGCCATAAAGTACATATCATAGACATGAGTTGGGTTAATGTGTTATAGTGGAAAGAACTTATATTGCACCAAGGACCATTGCTCCTTGAAATGGCACATCTTCTGCTGTGCTTATCAAAGACATTGAGCACAATCTGCAGAGAAGGTGTTACTCGCTTATTCCAGACTACTCACCCAAGGCCTTGTGTGAGGACACTTTTTTGACTAGGAGTTTTGACATTTTGATATGAGCCATTTCAAAGCTTCCCACTTGGAAGCATTTCAGATAATGCTAAGGGAGAAACTGAGAGGAGCCTTTAGTATTGGTGTAAAGTAACTCAAATTACTTCATCAAATGATTGTTGTTTTTTCCACTGGCAGGTAATGTTGGATGGGAAGGAAATGCAGGCAAGAGAATTGACCAATTGTCCGATTATCTGGATTATTCCAGATTCAAGTTTGAAGGGTAGCATCAGTTGCCTGCCTTATCACTGAGGCAGAATAGGGTCAAAGATGGGCCTCTGCAGAGGATACCCACAGCATTAAAATAGTGGATGTGACGGAATGATCAAAACTCTTTCCTTTTTTAACCTGCATCCAATGGATGTAAGAATGAATCATAAAGAGAATATTTGTAGTTCAGAGTTCAATTGAGAGGTCCTTGGTGCTCTTTGAACTTGGCTGTTTTCTTGTAGACATTTCATTAACTAAACTAGGTAACACCATCAATAGTAGTAGTGGAAGTGTGCCCGCAAGCAAATTTTTCTGATTTGCATGCTTTCTGAAGTGTTTTCTGCCCATATATGGTACCCATAAAGGAGAATATTTGTAGCTCAGAGTTCAAATGAAGGGTCCTTGGTGCTCCCTAAGCTTAAATGTTTCCTGCAGATGCTTCATTACCCAAACCGGTAATATCATTGGTGCCATCAGTATTGCTAAGTAAACACTGATAATGTTACCTAGTTTGGGTAATGAAACATTTGAAAGACAACAACCCAGCTCAAAGTGCTCAAGGACCCTTTGAGAAGGAATCAGACTTCAGTCACTTTAGTCATACCCATCATTTGATTTTGTTGGTGCCTGTGGAAACCTCTGAGCTAAGTCATCAGGGCAGCACCATTCATGTCAGCAAACTTATCTTCTGATTCAAGGACTGCAGGAAAGCTAACATGACCATGAGGAAGAGTCCAATTTTGTTAGAGTCCTAACTCTAACAAAATTGTATATCACGTGATAGTTATCTACTGAAAAGCATCGAAGACATTGCATAAGGAACCTCCACATCAGGGACATTCATCTGTCCAAAAGAAAAAGAAAAGCAGGGTATTTTGCATCTTGTCACTGCAAGAATAATTTATTTTTTTATTAAAACAAAAACAAAAAATAATATCCCAACTCCATGCACCATAACAAGATTAATAGCTTCATCTCTCTAGAATTTATGTGCAGAAGCCTGAGAGTGGGTGAGTGGTGGTTCTCACCATTGGGAAACTGTCTTGTCCACAAACTTTCCAAACATCATGGACTAAAAAGGGAAATTGCTTTATCCAAAGTTTGAGACATATTCCTGCTCAACCAGAAATACATCAGCTCATCTGACCAACAGAAGCAAAAACAAGTTGGTCTACATAGTTGGAGCACGGATTGACTGTCTTTCCCGCAGGCAGGAGATGAGAAGAACTTGACATAATGGAAAAATGTTGTCAGGACATGTTTGGATTAGTTTATTACAATTAGGAAAAGGCTCATTGTTGTGATAATGGTCTGTTCAGGTGAGATTGCAAAACATTTTTAGTGTCCTTTCTTTCTATTACATTCATTTCCACTTTCTTTTGACATTCAGTTCAAATATTAAGTTGCTCTCTTTTCTTTTCAGGCAAAAATGTTTTCTAAATTGTTTTCCCAGTATTTTTTTTTCTTCCCTCTTTCCAGGAACCTCACTGTTTTTTTTAGGTCTTCCCCATGAAGAAAAAATAAATGAAATAAGGGAAAGAAAACAAGTTTTAAGTTACTGAATCATTTTTTTTTTTTGAAAAAGAGTAAATATTTTGATTAAGGTTTTGATTATTTTGATTAAAATAAAGTTTTGAATTCATAGCAGCAGCACACTGCACGAAACTTGGAAGTAAGCAAGTAGGTGGTGGAATTAGTTTGAACCTGGGTAAAAGAGAAAACTTCACTTCATCTGCTAACTTTTCTGCCACAGAATTGACATTTAGGATGGAGTATATTCTAGGTAAAGTGAATTAACTCAGACCATAAGGAGAATTCAATTTCTAGAATCCCTGCATTTGAGACAAGCAGAAACTGAGCTGTAGACCTTTGATTATAGTTCAACTGGAAATCAATGTACCGTATAATCTTCTTTTTCTTTTTTACAAATTTACAGAACCTATGAAGATTAACATGAAAAAAATGAAAGTGCTGTGTCAGAGATATGTGCATAACACAAAGGGAAGGGTTAAAGCAAACAGGAGGGGTCAAAGATCACTGAGATTCCCTCCTCTTGAGAGCTGAAATCAAGCAGCCTCAGATTCACAGTGAAAATATACATTTCATGATCAGTGGACATAACTGTTTGGTTTAACTCACCTGGGGTTGTCAGAAGCACTTTGGCATTGCAGGATTTCAACACATGCAACAAAGATTTTAATCGGATGTTATAATTGATGCATGCCATGGTGCAGCCAATCTTCTCCAAGCCCATCCAGATCCAGATATAGGCAGGGATATTCTTCAAGAAAACAGCCATGGTTTCCCCTTCTTTCAGCTTCACATAGTCCTTTAGCACTCTGGCCATTTGGTTGCTACGTCTGTCAATGTCATGATAGGAATAAATTTCATCTTTAAAGAGAATGAAAGGCTTCTCTGGATGTTTCAGGACCTTGTCTAAAAAACAGTCCAGGAGGGTGAATGGTGGATTTTGCTGCAAACGTAATTTGGACTTGTATTCCATCCACAAGAGAGAGAAAAAGAACCGCAGGTCCAGCCAAATATAAGGGGAAAAAATATTGGCTAGCAGAGGGACAAGGATCAAGAGTCCCAGCAAAATTGTATAAAAGTGAAGCATGCTTACACACTGGTCTGAGATCCAGCACTCTGGAAGCAACAGGGACAGACTGATAGCTATGTAGAATGAGAACAAATAACAATGAAGGGAGAACTTTTTGCTCCTCCCTCTCCCTTGCAAAAATGTCCTTGGAGCCCTGCCAATAAAATTCAACTCCCATCAAATGCTTTCTTGGATTCTTGTCTAGTTCATGGCTGAGAATGGTGTGGGTCTATTCATCTGACAGTTAAAACAAAACCTGAATGAAAATGGCCTGATTGATTAATGGACGTCTTAACAACTCACATTCATAATAGTTTTTCATGTCCACATCTTTCCAAAAACTGTTATGTCCCTGGAACTTGCCAAAGTCCCCACCCAGGTCCGTTCATGCTGCGGGGGCGTTTGCTGCCCCTCATTGGCTGGCTTCCCACGACAGCCGGCTATAAAAGCCAGCTGCAGGGTTCGGTCAGCCGCTGTTCGCTGTGAGCCTGCTCCAGGCAGGGCTAACACGTTCAGTCCTTTATTGTTTCAATAAAGTCTTGTTGCATCCATGCCCTGGTCTAGCCTCTCATTGCTCAACTACAACACTGGTGACGAGGGTGGGATGGCTACCAGAGGCAATCCGCAACAGCTGAAGTCACTCAATTGCTGAGCCGCAGCCGCGCCGCCGGAGAGCTCGGTCAGCAAGAGCGAAAGTAAAGAGCGTCTGTAGCCGCTTGGTTAGCAAGCTACAGGGGAAAGTGAAGTGCTGCGAGCCACAGCCGCTCAACACAAAAGAGCGCGAAATTCAAATGGCTGTCGTTTGAATTTCTTGCCGGAATACAGCGCGGTGCTGTTATTCCAAGTCACTGACGCCTACGCAGGCGTGAAATTTGAAGCGCTATCAGAGGCGTCTAGCCATTACCGCCTACGCTCCCCAGGAGCGCGAAATTCAAAATGCTGCCAACAGCCGTTGCAGCCAAGCCACAATTGTTAGCCCAGAGAGAGCAGAGAGGTTCTATGGAGCCTCTCCAGAGCTGAAGTCACTAGCCTGACAAGAGCACAAAGGGCCATTTTGTTGTCCCAGAGAGATTTCACAGCAGCATAACCTGCAGAAGTTCTCATCATGAACTCCAACCCAGCCTTCCCACCGTTCAAGCCGGATGAATAAAAGTGGGAGTCATACAAAAATCGCTTTAATCACTATATCGACGCCATTGGTCTGGCTGATGCGGGGGAGCACAGAAAGAAGTCATTCTTCCTCAGTTATTGCGGAGCCATCGTTTTTGATACCGCCACAGCACTCGTCGCTCCACGTGAGTTAAAGAATGTTCCCTGGGCAGAATTACTGGAAATTCTCACCAATCATTACTCCCCTAGGCCCTCACAGATCGCGAGGCGTTTCACCTTCCGGATGAGGAAGCAAGCTGAAAAGGAAACCGTCAACCAGTACATGGCCGCCTTGAGGACTGCAGCTCTCCACTGCGGGTTCGGGAACTACTTGGATGACATGCTCCTCGACCAGCTCGTCTGCGGGGTCAAGGACCTTCACCTCCAGAGGCGACTGCTTGCCAGGAAGGATCTCAACCTCTCCCAGGCCGTCGAGGAAGCCTTGGCTGCGGAACTGGCAACCCAGTCAGCCACCGCGATTCAAGGTCCCGTTCCCAAACAAAGCTATGCCACCATCCACTCAGAAGAGGTGGTCAACGAAGAGGATCCCAACGATCAAACAGACATCCACCGCCTCGCTCATGCCAAGAAACCACAGGTAGGAACCAGGCAAGAAAGCAACAGTTCACCGAAACACATCATCCTGTGCCTATCCTGTGGCGGACCTCACTCGAGAGCTACCTGCAAATTCAAAGGTGCCACCTGCAACAATTGCCACAAAAAGGGCCACATCGCCAGAGTCTGCCAGGTCGCACACAACTCAGCACAAAAGGTCCCTTCCTTTTCCCATTCTGGACTCCAAAGGCAAGTATTAAATTGTCACACTTGCTACCATGCTAATCACACCTGTCATTCTATTAGTAAAATCACACTCTCCATTTTATTAGAAGGTAAACCTTGTCGTATGGAGGTTGACACGGGGTCAGCGCTCTCAATCATCTCTTGGAGCACCCTCAAGAAAATCCAGCCCAGACTATCCAGAGACCAGCTCCAGAAGTGCCATCTCACCTTGAGGGACTATCAAGGGAAGGACATCCCAGTACTCGGCAAAGGCAAGTTCCTTGTTAATTTTAAAGCTTTCAAAGGCCACCTGCCTCTAGTGGTAGTTAACGGCAACCTCCCTAGTCTCTTGGGGCTTGATTGGTTCCCCTACCTCGGCCTAGGGTTAACAGGAGTCCATGCTGTCTCAGCTTCTGACACTGACTCCTTATTCACTGACTATTCAGACGTATTCAGCGATGAGTTGGGGTGTTATAACGGTACCCCCATCTCATTTGCAGTTGACCCCCAAGCAGTTCCAGTCCGGCTGAAACCTCATAGAGTCCCATTCGCCATTCGGCCTAAACTGGACGCAGAACTGGATAAATTATTAAAGCAAGGGGTCATTGAGCCGACAGACTTCGCCAAATGGGAGACGCCAATTGTCACACCCCTTAAAAAGGACGGCAGTCTGAGAATTTGTTCGGATTACAAAACAACAATTAACCGCTTTCTACAAGTTAGCGCTTACCCAGTCCCGGTCATTCAACATTTACTGCACACTTTTGAGCCTGGCAACATTTTCGCCAAATTGGACATGTCACAAGCGTATCAACAGTTTCCTGTTGACAATCAAACAGCCGAATTACAAACTATTGTGACCCACAGAGGTGCTTTCCGGTGCAGGCGTCTCCAGTTTGGCGTAAGTGTTGCCCCTGGCATTTTCCAATCCCTCATGGAGCGTATACTTCAGGGCCTCCCTGGCGTAGTACCCTACTTCGACGACATTTTGGTCTCGGCCAGGGACAGACCCCAACTCTTCCAGAGAGTCAGAGCAGTGTTAGACAGGTTCAGACAGCATGGCCTCAAATTAAAAAGGGAGAAATGTGCCATTGCCACTAGACAAGTGGACTTTCTGGGCTATAGAATTGATGCCTCAGGCATTCACCCCCTAGAATCCAAAGTCAAGGCAATCCATGAGGCACCCACACCAACCACTAAAGCCGAGCTACAAGCCTTTTTGGGATTATTGAACTTCTATGCATCATTCCTACCCCACAAAGCGTCAGTAGCAGAGCCCTTACACAGGCTCTTGGATAAAAAATCACCGTGGCACTGGGAACACAAGGAAGACACCGCTTTTCGCGCAGTCAAATCACTGCTCACATCAGACGCAGTCCTTATTCAATTTGACCCACATCTTCCATTAGTACTAGCGGCTGATGCATCCCCTTTTGGGATTGGAGCTGTCTTAAGCCACAGACTACCCAACGGCTCCGAGGCACCAATCGCCTTCTTTTCCAGAACGCTCTCAGCAACAGAGCGTAACTATAGTCAAATTGACAAAGAGGCTTTAGCCGCAGTGGCAGTGGTAAAGAAATTTCATGAATTCCTTTTTGGCCACAACTTCGAACTAATCACGGACCACAAGCCTCTCCTGGGTCTTCTATCCAGAGACAAGCAGACTCCCCAAGTGTTGTCTCCCAGAATGATGAGGTGGACCCTGTTCCTGGCGGCATACTCGTACAAGCTCATCCACCGCCCAGGAAAAACATTAAGCCACGCAGACGCCCTCAGCCACTGCCCCCTGCCAGCTCCAGCTGAGGACCCGGCCCCGGTCCACGCCATCTTCGATGTCACTGAGCTCGATCTTCCTGTCACCGCCCTCAACATCGCCACCAAATCCAAGACGGACAAAACAATCGCCCAGGTACTGGACTGGGTGAGGAGGGGGTGGCCGGGCACTAACCTCGCAACCGAATTCACACCTTTTAAGACCTGGCAACAGGAACTATCTAGCTTGCAGGGCTGCCTGTTGTGGGGCACCAGAGTTGTCATTCTGGCCTCGCTTCGCACACAAGTCTTAGAGGCACTACACGAGGGCCACCCGGGCATCGTCCGGATGAAGGCGTTGGCTCGGAGTTACGTCTGGTGGCCTGGCTTGGACAACGACATCGTCAAGTGGGTAAGCTCTTGCCAACCCTGTCAGGAATCCAGACCATCCCCTCCAGTCACCACCCCCACAAAGTGGGAGAGCGCCAACGCGCCTTGGTCAAGGCTTCACATTGACTTAGCGGGTCCTATACATGGCAAAACCTTCTTGGTGGTCATGGATTCATACTCTAAATGGATTGATGTGGCCCAACTATCCACGACCACCACGCAAGCAGTTACCAAGGCCTTGACCCGTCTATTCGTGACACACGGGCTACCAGATACTATAGTTTCGGACAATGGCCCCCAGTTTGCCTCAGCAGAATTCAGCCATTTTGCCGCCAATCTTGGCATCCGACACATCTTCACGGCCCCCTTTCATCCTGCCAGCAACGGATTGGCAGAGAGGGCCGTTAGGACCACAAAAAAAGCGTTAGCCAGATTCAGCAAAGAAGACTGGCATCACAGACTCTCCCGCTTCTTACTAAGCCAACACTCAACTCCTTGCATGGTCACCAATAAATCCCCAGCTGAATTTCTAATGGGTAGACGCCTAAGAACCATGTTGGATAGGCTCCACCCTCACTATTGCCCTGACACTCCACTTGCTTCAATGACGGGGGTCAGAGATTTTGTCTTGCAGGAACATGTCTTCGCAAGGAACTACGCCGGAGACCCACTTTGGATCCCTGGGGAGATTGTAGCCATCACCGGTCCCAGGTCGTACCGAGTACAACTGGAAGATGGCCGCATCTGGAGAAGGCACTTGGACCAGCTAAGGAAGCGTCAGGGTACCCTCGCCAGTGCCGGATCGTGGGCACAGGTCAGCACCCAGGTGCCTCACCAAACTCTCATCGAAGACCGTCCCAGAGACTCTTCGCCACCATCACCCGAGCCGAGGGAGCAGGCAGTAGACCGGGACTGCCCGATGGGTCCTCCACCCGGACCACCTGACGGGGACACGACATCACCGGCCAGAGGCACGTCACCGATACCAGCACAGACCTCCGAGTGAGCTCGCACCCCATCACCAACCCAACCTGTTCCTTCGAACTCTGAGACACTTGACAGCTCGCCTGAGTTACGCCGCTCGGGGCGCCAGCACAGACCACCCGCTTATTTGAATGACTATGCGTGTTCGCATCTGGGGGGAAGGGGTGTTATGTCCCTGGAACTTGCCAAAGTCCCCACCCAGGTCCGTTCATGCTGCGGGGGCGTTTGCTGCCCCTCATTGGCTGGCTTCCCACGACAGCCGGCTATAAAAGCCAGCTGCAGGGTTCGGTCAGCCGCTGTTCGCTGTGAGCCTGCTCCAGGCAGGGCTAACACGTTCAGTCCTTTATTGTTTCAATAAAGTCTTGTTGCATCCATGCCCTGGTCTAGCCTCTCATTGCTCAACTACAACAAAAACCATGAATGGATTTTAAGTATAACATTGCAAAAAAGTTCATCCAGTTCCTTCTGCCCTTGGCAAAAAGTGAAAATGCGGGTTTCAACCGGTTTTGCTCTCTATTATTTGTCAGTGCTAATTCAAATAATTTGTTTTGCAAAATACATGTGATCTTTAAGGTAATACACACTTGGAACAGAATTTCCATTGATAAGCAAGGTGGTTGTTAAGTAAGCTGCCTCCAATTTTATGACCTTTTTTGCCACCGTGGTTAAGCAAATCATTGCAGTTGTTAAGTGAATCATGCAGTCATTAAACGTATCCAGCTAATCCATTCATTTTGCTTGTTAGAAGCAGGCTGGGAAGGTCACAAATGAACCTGAGATATTGCAAACATCATAAATACATATCAGTTGCCAAGCATGCAAATTTTGATCTTCTAATCACAGGGATGCTATGATAGTTGTATGTACAACTGGAAACTGAACAAGATGGAAATTAAGGATTTATATGTTGAGTGCAGTTGGTCAGCTAGTTACGAATCCATCTGTGTTGGATGGTGTTTAACCCACGCTTTTCTTTCTTATCAAATAGTAGGTTGTGATCTACTTTATCGAATGCCTTACTGAAGTCAGAGTAAATTATATCCAAAGCATTTTGCTAGTTCATTAATTTTGTCACATTGTCAAAGAAGAGATTCATATCATATCATATCATATCATATCATATCATATCATATCATATCATA